>JBCEWB010153341.1:0-10630 GCA_039654565.1 Peronia peronii
ACATACATACATACATACATACATACATACATACATACATACATACATACATACATACATACATACATACCGACAGACAAACAGACAGACAGACAGACTCTGTGACACACTGACTGACATTCAGACAAACAGACAGAGAGACAGGCAGACAGGCGCATAGACAGACACACATACATATAGAGACATACCGGAGGAAAATAGGTGAACCAACGGGTGTGCATGCGCAATCATAAATCCAAAGTGTACATGCACCTGTCTGCTGTTGTTGTTTTTTACCCTTAAAAGCCAGCGATATTATAATTATTAGCTGTGAGTAATTGATTAACAATGTGTTCACTTCGGCTATACTCACTCCCATATTGCTGAGATAATTCCTCGTTTTAAGGAGTGGTAGTTTTATGCCTCTACGGTACTGACAAAGTAAGATAAGTGCAGAGAAGAAAAGGTATAAAAAAAAAAAAAACGAATGAGGCAGAGAAACCAGACAGACAGACAGGCAGATAGACAAACAGACAGACAGACAGGTAGATCAGACAGACAAATCGACAGAAGACAAATAGATAACAACAGGCAGACAAATAGATCGACAGAAGACAGACAGACGAGCAGACAGACAAGTAGACAAACAGACAGATAGTCAGAAGGACAGAAAATCCATATTATATTTAGGATAACTTCATTTCAGTGTCTGCACAGCACAGGCCTTGAAATGCCAACAATTCTGCCTTCGACACAAGTTTGTAGTGCGTGGAGAATAGGTTTGATGACTATTTTGACATTACAAATGATACTACAAACTTTAGGTAGCACATATTTTCTCAATTTTTGTCCTATTCTTTATTCAAGAAAAGAACTGAACAACTGGGAAAAAAAAAAAAAAACGCCCACTTGACCACTTGAAAACAGAAGCCTTTAGTTCAGGATTCTAAAAGCTAAGAGCTGTGCAAGATTTGTTGGTTATTGATTTATACATTGGTTTAGAGTATTTTCAATCCATCTATTTGACAATTGTTGTCATCATCACAACATGTGAAACAACTGAAAAAAACAACAACACACACACACACACACACTGAGCCATTCTCAGTCAGTAAAAGACAAATCATTGAGTTCACTTCGGTTCAAACCCTTTTTGGTGAGGAGAATTTGAGATCTTCATTCACATGAGTATTTCTGAACTCAAATAACAAAAAACAATATCAACAAATAGAATTCAACCCCCTCCTCACTGGAGCTGTTTTCCAATGTAAACGCCGTCTCGTCATCACTCAACTCCATGCACAGGTGCCATCGCAAACTTGTGCTGATTCCATTCGTCAGTCTCAGACTTAAAACTAACTTCACAATCTTATGAGCTATAAGAATATCAATTAGTTTAAAGAATCTGAATCCACCTTACGCTCTGTTACGGTACATCAACATTGCTGCAGCGTGTTTTGTCGTAAGTATTGTGACAAATTACTCTAGTAATTTTTCCTTTTTTTTCAGTTTTACTTCCTTCAGTTTATATTAATTTCAAATAAATTTGTGTTATTTTTCAGGCAAAGATCGCGTTTTTTTTTTTTTTCATGAAGACAAACACTTTACAGATATATTATGTATTCTGAATGGCTGAGTTCAAGCGTTTGCGATAGTGTATGACAGACTATCAATTATACACCGAAGTATTTTAATTTGAAGGTTCCTAACGTTACAAAGTGGATTATTTATTGTTAGGAAAACTTCCCTTGCAACACTACTCAGCAAAGATTATGAACTTCTTTCAATGTGGCGTTTGCGATCTTAAATGTGACAAAAGTCTTAATCCTGGCGCAAACTCCTATCGCTAACCCGACATAGTAAGCCATTGAGGAGCAGGAACCTTTAAGAATCTAACTCCGTCTAGATCTAGTTCCATGTGTTGTTTATGGAAATCTCAGTATGCATGAATTGTCGAATATCTTGTTAGACAATCCGTTAATTATTCTTTGCAAGGCAAAAAAAATTGTCTGTGGTAATTGATAATAAGCATTATTATAAATTAATTATTCTTAAATTATACTGCACCTCTTCTTTTTATGGTCACATGTCGTTTTTTTTAAAAATATCATTTCCCGAAAACAAGAAGTCGAGCTTATTCGATGTAGGTGGTCACTATGGTATTTCAGAATGATTGCTGAATAATCGGTATTACTTAAAGCACGTACAAACCACTACATCAACAGAAATGTCCCTATGCAACTCAGTCCAACTAAGACTGCTGAGAATGATTTTTAATTAAAGGAAAATTCACTGACGCTAATTTGCACCTCTAATTCCTAAGAAAAAAAGGCGAATCGGTACTCATAATTATGTTAGTAGCTTTGGGAAATCACTCATGTGTTAAAAATGTTCATTCTGATATGGAATTTTGAAGGCATAATGAAATTTCAACGAGGAAACAAGAAATTTAATCTAGACGAGTTTCAGTTCCTTATGTCCTTATAACATAATTGACTACTTTGTATAGCTTAGGTATGGGTAAGTATCAGGGTTAGGTTTTTCATTACATTTAAGTGCACAAAATATTCTTTTAATAAAAAAAAAACATTTTTGATATAATTATGGATGAATAAATAAATGGTGAATGAATGAATGATTGATGAAATGTGCGTAAGAATTGATGAAAGTTTCCTAGTGATCAGAGGGACAAGTTTTTGCTTAAGGCACATGCTTTGGTACATGCTTTGTTAAGCTGAAAAATATTTTTCTTCTGAGAAAAAAAAACACAACTCAACGTTGCCAATCTTATTTCCAGATCCTGTTAAAGAACCCTCTCCGCTATGTCGATGGACACAACTGACTCTGTCTCTCAAGCACAAGAGAAGAACTTGAGTGAATTTGTACAGACCACCGTCTCAGCTGTCATACAGGGCCCTCCTTGTGCATCATCTTCTCGCTGCTCAGTAACTTCATGTAAACCGGGGTCATGTAAGAGAGCGGCTTGTGAAACTAAACCGTCGTCTTGCAGTCGCGGCATTCGACTGTTCAGCAACAATCCTTCCCGAGGGGCACAGATCGTCACCGCGTCCAGTGCTCCATGTGGTTCAAACGGTGGACAATCAAGACCTTGTGCAATTGTTCAAGGTACGCCTACAATTACTCAGTCTTTTCTCCGCAGCATTCGTACCAATACAAATGTTCAGTCTTGTTCCCGCGGCACTTTTTCATTCAATACAACCAGTGCAAATACAGATGAAACGTTCTGTAAAAGAGGTTCTTCACAGTGTGAAGGTGCAAGCTCGAAACAGACATTGGAAAATACAATGAAAATAGGTTCATGTGTGCGAATAGAGGCAATACCAGATTTAGGCCAACCAAGAGGCGTGGTCCGTCATATTGGAGCTGTCATTGTGTATGTGACAGATGATGGGTGGTATAAACTCGGCACAAGACTGGGTATGATTGGACAACTATTTCGGAAAGAGGAGCTAGAACCGACCTTTAAAGTCTTAGTGAAGATGTGCGATGTTCCCAGTAGATCAATCAATATGAGGGAGGCCAGTACGTTGTCATATTTTAGGGACTAATAAGCAGGAAGAACTGAAGTTCAATTGCCGTTGTGCTGAAGGCATGGAATATAATGAACTTGGAGCCATGGAAGTACCAGTCAAGAACGATGGCGTCAGAAATCGTGTCCTGGACAATTGCCGTAATTACTGGTGATATCACGTGAATTATAGGAAATCTTTCGTACATAATATGCCCGCATGAATACTACACCAGTTAACCCCAGATCTGTCAACACAAACTGTAAATTTGTCCGGGTTTCTATGATACAAGTCACATTCAAATTTAAGAAATTGCAGTTAATGTTTTATGATGACACAGTAAAAGTAACATGTTACCATGCTGTGTGCTATTTGGAAAGGAATTTCAGTGCAGGGTATGATGGTTCTCTCTCCTTAGCACTAGGATGTTAATACTCTATACGATTCCATCAAATGTCCAGCATTTGTTTCTTCAATGTCTGATTTTTATAGTGTGTCTAACTGACCCCAAATAGTGGGTGTTGAATGCAAAAACACACTGTTGGAACAAACAATGCTTCCCGTAAAGATATATAACGTGTTCCAAAATGACTGCTGGGTGATCATTTTTGTTAAAAGTCGAATGAATGTTGTGACAACAGGCAAAAAGTTTGAGGAATCTTTGTCAGGCCAACATTCCTTCACAATTTCATCATCCTCTCACTGTTACCGTTTTCATTTTGAGAATAAATATAGCCACATCTATAGATGATCCTGCTCCTTAGATCTACCTGTGGCAAGTTAGACATGTAGCAAATGAACGCTTAACAGAAAATAATGTTCAGATTAAATTGTGTACTAATCTTGGCGTGAAACCGACAGTAGGGCGTAAGTATACCTTATCTCTGTAACAAAAATTACCTGCGCATGACAATGTAACGATTGTTCGAGAAAACTATGTAAACAGGACTGTTTAAATTTTGCCTCATTGACATCACTTCCCTTTATAAATCCACGACATGGCACAATTCGTTCAATAGACTGAGACCGCTTGATCGTCAGAAATGATCAATTTGATTTTCAAACCCCATTGTTTTCAACTTAGCCTTACTGTTTATCCTGTTGGTTAGTAATAATAAAATAATATACTAATATTATGAACATTTTCTATTGTTCCTTCAGGGGTATGTTGACTATTTCATGTTACCTTCATCACAGATGCTATTCTAACCGTTTCCATTTAATGTCACCTTTTCTTTTGTTCCTTGTTTTGTTAATGTGAACATTAGGGAAAGCAAACGATTGGGGTTTTTTTCCATGAGGGAATCCGGGGCTATTTTTGCTTTATGGTAACTCTTTTTAAAATCAATTACATGTATTTTGAAAGGGAGAGGGGGTGAAATTCATTACGCCACAAATGTATAATAAAGTACTGCTTCTGAATTTTTGTGAAAAAAAAAATGCTTATGCTTACAAGTTCTATTTGCACTCCTGTTTTAATTTTCATTTGTGTCAAAGAATTATTTATTGAAGTCCGTTTATAACCACTTATTTATAGCTGAACATAGAAGTTAATATATATTTTTGAAGCATGTACGTAAATGTGCTTGTTAGCAATGATAGCTTCTTTGCTGTGATGAAACATTAAATTATATAGCTAATAAAGTTTCTGTGACAATTACTTGAACCAGCTGTCAAATTTTGTTTGTTTCATTCACCCTTCACGTCATTTTAGGATTCAGGATTTTAGTACGGTGTTATCATATCGCAGTGATATACCTTTTATATCGCTCTGATTAAAACAATACATGTATACATTATTACTTCCAAACTGTGGGACCACAATTATAATAATAGAAACGAGAAGGGTAGTATGTAGTGTAGAGATACGTGGAGAGTGATAAAGTGAAGAAAAAGAATAAATTGAACGGGAGAACAGAGAGGAATGTGACGGTTCTCCCGATATCGCACAGCCCCCCCGGGGACACGCCGAAAGGGACCGAAACATCAAAACAAACCAAAACCAAACCAAGAGGAATGAGAGAACGATGGACCATAGAATGAAGAAGAGGAAAGGAGGAAAGTGGAAGAGGAGGAAAAAAATGAAAGAAGGAGAATGGGAAGAAAAGAAGACGAATAGAGTGAGAAAGAAAGAAAAAAGAAGAGCGAGAGAGTAGCAGTACTGATATTCGCGTTAATAAATAAACAATAAAGATTAACTCTGCTTAAACTGGGATTTCAGTTAAATAGAAGTCTCTTAATACCACGATGTTTTCAGTTCAAAGTAAGCTTCTCTTTCAAATCTGTAGCGAGGACACTGCTTCACAAATAAAAACACAAAAGCATTAAAATGTCGAATTAAAATCGGCTCTGAATTAATTGATAAAACGATCTAGAAGACTAAAAATGTTCCTTGGTAACTGAATTCTGTAGAAGTCCGCGTTCTAAACAAGTGAGTAAAATCAAAGTGACCGGGAGTATCCCAAAACTGTTCGCAACCAAATGAGATGGTCTGTTAGCATCAATAAAACGATTGGTTTAGCTCAAAAACGATGGGCGTGGGCGGGCGCAATGTGAACATGATATCCTGTGGTCATCATTGAACATTATTTGCTTCATTCATGATTTGTTAAGAGTTACCTTATTACACCAAACAAATTTACCTCTCCTGCACTGAAACATTCAGCTAGAAATTGACTCTGACTTTTCTGGATGTTATGGGATCAAGTTACATTATTTTTCATGCGATCAATTATCCCAGAACTTGCAAGTATTTCAGTTTGAAAGCTAATACTGACTAGCAATTCTGAAAATAGAACATAAAGATGTAATTCATAATACAGGACACGGTCATTTTTCATAAACTGTTATTTTATCAAACAATTTTTGAAAAGTTATAATATACATATATATATATATATATATTATAACTTTTCAAAAATTGTTTGATAAAATAACAGTTTATGAAAAATGTATATATATTTGACCATAGCATATAAATATATATATATTTGAAAATTTAATATAAGAAAAACGGGGATGGTCACTTTACACATTTACACACACGCACACAAAAATTAAAAGCTCTGCTTACTTCCAGTACAAAATCCTAGTCATTCATTGCCCATTTACACTGTTCTAGGCATGATTAAGTGTTCTAAGGATGATAACGGATCTCTAGCAAAAATGAGCGCCTACTGTGAAGAAGCAACATGATCAGAAGCTTCTCCGAAAAGCTATTTAGGAAGTTATTATTACTAATTAAAAAACCACATTAAAAGGGGATTTTTAAAATATAACAGCTTGGGACAATCCCTATCCGCGCATTGTTTTTGCGAATATATGGCAAGCGTAGACACTTTGATATTGGTACATGTATTCTGGATGATTTATTTTATCGGAAATCAACGAAAACCTTTTTTTTTTTTTTTGTCTCTTCTCTTTGTTTATCTAGTTATTTGATTTGATTTAGTCAGCTTTTGTTTTTTTCTTTCCCTCTCTCCCTCTCTTTTTCGCTCTCTATCTTTAAGAACATCCGGGGTATCCTTAATATGCTCCTGGAATACAAAGTTGGAGAAGCAACAATGTACAGCTATCTACAAAGATGTTTACTCAAGCCGACGATCATTTTTTTTAATGGTTTTGTTTACTTAATCAAATAATAATAATAATAATAATAATAAAACAAAACAAAACGATACAAAAAAACACTTACACCCGAATATTAAATAACGACCTGAAATGGAAAGGGCCGTAAAAATTCAACAGTGTTCTCATTATCTCCAGTAGAGCGATTGATATGTCATCGAATATAATCATGTCATTGTAACCCTTGACAAAACTGCATAATCTGTATATATCAAATTTCATGAATGGAGGTTGCAACATATCGGAAAGAACACGATGATCATTCTGGAATTTTAGTTCAATTTAAATATCATAAATGTTTGCTACGTTTTGCAGGGATGGCCATACTAAAACGAACCATAGCATCTTTGGTGAAGAAAAAAAAAAGAATATGAATGTAAAGTGAAAGCATGATAGTGTATGTAAATCTATTAAGAAGGACTAGATGTGTATGGCATCGATTCACAGAATTTGATTCTTGTGTTCTCGGTGTGCTTTGTGAAGCCCTCGTGTTGTATATCATGAAAACATAGACTTGAATTCATTGCAACTTTTAACGTGTTAATCTCCCAAATAGCATTCCTACTATCTATAACGATCAAGTAATTTTAATATTCCCGAATAAAATCTCTCTCTCTCTCTCTCTCTCTCTCTCTCTCTCTCTCTCTCTCTCTCTCTCTCTCACTCACTCTCTCACTCGCTCGCTCGCTGGTTATACCCAAACCCTATAAAGAGCATTCATGCGAAAAGTAAAATAAAAAGTTGCTTTTTCGCTAACAAATGCATAGCATACATCATTTTGTCATACAATCCACTGATGTTTATACCGTTGGAAATAAGTCATGTTTATTAAACAACAAAGAAAGAAGAAAAAGGGACTTGGGAGGGAAGCCAATGCAAAAATGTAACTAACTGAATTCAATTTAAATAAAACTTGGACAAAATTTCATTTACTGAAATTTGCTCTAGTGGCTGCCTGGTCTTTATAAACGTCAGAGTGTTTGATAGCGTCCATAGATTATTGCCGGCATACAGGGACGTATTAGGTTATAATAAAATGCGCAAAAATATGACCCCACATACAGATCAAGATAATATTAACAGTATTTACATGTCAGCGTACATGGCTAGTGTCCTTTCAGTTTTCTTTGAGAAGCAGACAAAACAAAACAACATCAAGGCAGAACCAACATGACTACTTTAACTCTAGAAGCGCCAGAAGAAACTGTTGGGGTGTTGTTGCTCCCATAATGATATTCCCTCAGGGTCTAAAAGTGATTATTAACTGTTTCACTGCGATCATTGCTAAAACTCTCAGATTTCTCTCGTGGGGAAGACGCAATGACTTTTTTTTTTGGCGCCCGATGATTAAATATTCGCTCAGCCAGTGAAATGCTGGTTTTGCCCTACCAACATAATTATTCAGCGATCAGATCTAAAATTTCGAAATTACGTTTTTACATTCTTGTGATTATAAACCTGACAGTTACAGGATTAACTACTTATGGCAATGGAAAAAGAATATTCCGTTGCGTACTGTATGACGTTTGGATAAATATTTCAAACAAGCAAAATAAAGTAAGAGAGTCTTTGAGCAAATCCTGCTTTCGACGCTTCTTGGGTTAAACTATCACAACAGCTCAGTGAGTCAGTCCAAAGTTTAGACATTTGTGTAGGTGGGTAGCATGCAAATAATTGAGATAATCTGGAAGTCTGGTAATGAAAGTGTAGGAACAATATTAATTACTTTGACACTCTCTCAAACAAAGGCGCTCACACACGTAGACCATTATAATACACTGCTCACGAGTACAACTACTGTTAAAGTGTTGAAAACGTGCTATATCGGGAGGTCTGTATATCAAACCTTAACATAATTCTTGAAGACTCTACATATCCATTTTAATTTATGGTCAACTGAAATATTCCGAAAGAAGTTGGCTTTTATTGCATGTAAGAAATAATCCGTGACTCATTTCTGTCATCAACAACATGCTTGTCAAGTTGTGGCAGTGGTTCTTGAGAGACAGCCTTGTTTGATGCTATTTGTGATATTTTGTAGATACGCATATGAGCATGAATATATCTTGCACAATTAGAAAGACAAGTTTTAAGCTTTAAAATGGCACCTAGATGGATTCTCTGTCGCTTCATTTTCCAGAGATACTTTACGATTAAAGATTCCTACATTTCACGACTTAACTCTATAGGTTTTAAGGCTATCTCTTTTCTAATGCTGTTACTTTTGATCATAGTACACCAAACTCTGATCGGATGAACCCCAATAACCTAAGGCACCATGAGAAAAACAAGGTCGGTCTCAATCTTTAATATGGACTTTCTATCTCTTAATTTTCCAGAGATACATGCGACCAACGATGCTCATACTTCAGAGCTTACCATTATATCTTTTAAGACTATTCATACATTTCATCACACTACGTCGACATCGGGGGGACAAACCCCGATAACGAAAGGCACCGTAAGAAGGACAGGTTCTCAAACTTTTAAATGGCACTGAGATGCATTTTTTGTCTCTTTATTTTCCATGGAAACATGAGGTCAAAGCTGTTCAAATTTCACATCTTGCCGCTATAGGTTTTAAGACAATTTACTTTTGAACAATGATACATCATTCTGATCACAGTATGTCGATTCCTGATGGGAAGAGCAACGCAAATCAAAGGCACATTGAGAAAGACAAGGTAGGTCGCAAGCTTTAGAACGTCATCAAGATGGACTTTCTATCTCTTCGTTCTCTGCAGACACATGCCATCAAAGATACTCACATTTTACAAAATACCGTTATACTTTTTAAGGTTGATGGAATGAGTCTCGATAACCTAAGGCGTTACGATGAAAGACAAGATCTCAAGCTTTAAACTGGCTCCTAGATGGATTTTCTATTTCTTCATTTTCCAAAGATAAAATGCAATCAAAACTGGTTTCATTTCACAATTTACGGCCATACGTTTCAGACTATCTAACTTTCTGACACTGATACAATTGATCACACTACATCGATTTCTGATGGCTTTTCTTCTTCTTCTGCTTCTTCTTTTTCTGTTAGTATTATTATCATTACTATTATATTATTATTATTATTATTATTATATTATTATATTATTATTATTATTGTTGTTATTATTATTATGTAGCCCTTCAATCTCAAGAAAGTAAAATTATCTCGGCTTTAAGTGTCTGCCCTTTTTCGGGGGTGGGGTGAGAAAATCTTTTGAGAGGAGATCTTTAGAATCTGGAAATTTGACTGGGCAGCTGCTTCTCCGCCTACTCTTCATCCGATTTTTAATATCAATGGCTCTTTAACGTGCGTAACGTTAAAGGACTTCCGAAATAATCTGCCCTTACCTGACTTCCGAAATGTATTTGCCCTTATCTGAGAAGGCTAGACATCGGGCTTCACTATGCAAGAAGTCAAGGGGGGGGGGGGGGCGGGTCCTGAAGGTGATTTTTTTACTTATTCAAGATAGGCTGTTTTAACCTTTTTGTCCATC
>JBCEWB010153363.1:0-10629 GCA_039654565.1 Peronia peronii
ATCTATCTATCTATCTATCTATCTATCTATCTATCTATCTATCTATCTATCTATCTATCTATCTATCTACCTGCCTATCTGTCTGTCTGTCTGTCTATCTATCTGTCAATCTATCTATCTGTTTGTCTGTCTATCTATTTGTTTATCTGTCTATCTATCATCTGTCTGTCATTTTGTCTGTCAGTATGTCTGTCTGTCTGTCTGCTTAATGATATATCTAGCTAGCTATCTAAATTTCTAGGGCTAATGGCAGGGTTAAGAAGTTAAGGGATTCTGTGACGTGACATCAGCTTTATATTATCACATAATGCTCCCCTATTTCAGCTATAAATTTTCTCCTTCCTACAAAGTTAATTCAAATAAAACGAAGTTCGAAGAAACTGGGGAGATTTTATTCACACTTTTAAACCGGCCTATTAACATTAAATTTGTATTTCACCTACTTTGTTACGATCTCCTTACGCTTTTCAACCGCTTCCGGGCAGTTATCTTGGGTTGCATCTTTACTTTATGCACCAATGCTTTTAACAGAGGACTGATTGGTAATTTCCTGTCAGAAGTAAACAATTCGAGCTCTTTGAATCGAAAGCTGAAATATAAGTCTACAAAATAGCCTGCGTTCTTTGTGCAAAGATTTATCCGTTTATAGCTGCAATTTCCTCCATCCTTTGGCTATTTCGATAAAAAAGCAGGAATCTTATTATCTTAGTGAAATACCAAGGAAATAAAGTTAAATTCCTGTCAATATTATGAATTGTAGCGCGTTTTTTTTTTTTTTTTAGAGACCGAGCAATCTATTTCAAACCATTGCTGACAATAAAATTCCTGTTATCCCAGAGTTGTCGGTAACCATTTCTTGCTGCCATTTCCTGTGACAAATTTTAGTATAACACGCTTTATAGTTCCTACTCAACAGAAAAAGCGGATAACACACAAATTTGCTAGAAAACCCTCAGCATTATCGTGGCCCTCCACATTTCTCATTTCCTGTGCAAATATGAACCATTTACTTAGCTAACGTTTTAATAGGATCGGGTGCTAAAAGAACAAAGAAGTCAGCGAGCCCCTCGTTGACAAAAAGAGCAGAGCTTGACAATGGGTGGCAAACCTTTTATCTGAAAAGATATCATGGGGCTTTATATGTTTTGTTTTGTTTTTTGTTTTTCCTGTACTTTGTGACACTCGCTTAAAAGGAAAAGGTATATAGTCCAAACATATATGTTTGACCATACATAATTATTGTTATCTTGTTGCCTTCTCGTTGTTGTTCTTCTTCGTCGTCTTTCGCCTTCTTCTTCTCCTTCTTCTTCTTCTTCTTCTTCGTCTCCTTCTTCTTCGTCTGCGTCTTTCCCCTTCCTCCTCCTCCTCCTCCTCGTCTTCTTCTTCTTCTTCTTCTTTTTCGTACGTTCTTTCCTCTCCCCATTCTTCTTCTTATTGCTTTTATTATTATTATTATTATTATTATTATTATTTGTGTTTCATTGAAAGGGAAGGAGAGAGGGAGAGAAAATTGAACGAACTGAAAAGAAAGGGTTAGAAAGATAGAAAACAAGAGGAGCCCACTAGATCATAGAAGACACAAAGTCAATTGATGGCCATGGTAAATGAGGCAATAGTAAGAACCAGATCATGGAGTTCTTTCTGTTGTTGTTGTTGTTGTTGTTGTTGTTGTTGTTGTTGTTGTTGTTGTTTTCATATTTCTTTCACAATGATGTTCTCCTCTGACAAAACGTGGTGTATGCAGTAAATCAAAGTTTACAGGGAAAAAAAGGTTTAATCTGTTATCCAGTAAATAATAATTTGTACACGAAAATAAAAAAAAATAAAATTCTTATTATTCAGTCTGTCGGATACAGATATGGAACCAAGAAACAAAAGCTACACCCTGACAGTGGGAACTCGAATCTAATAAAAACCTCATTTGACTGAGATATGCATATCCGACCTTCTTTCAGACGAGGGCAGAATGGTACAAATCAGTTTTAACCATACTGGATAAAAAAACGTTTCATGCAAAGAAGACATATATATCATTATTTGAGATACGATACTGTACTGGAGTATTATTGTATGGGCAGTGTAGCCAATTGTAATTTAGATTCTTGTACAAAGTGGTGATTTTTGGCTATGTAAATTCTCAATATAGGCTTCTGTGGAATGACCGTGACCTTTTGATTTAAAAGAAAATTAGAAAGAAAGAACGAAAAACAATTAAAAAGAAAAAGAACAAAACAAAAATCCTAACAAGGTCATGGGTCTGACTACATCAAATTTTGTTGCTTCAACTTGGAAAACAAACGAATAAATTACTGGAAATGATTCCAAGGATGTTTCCCTCACGGTACAAAAATCATCACCACCATTTAGGCCTAATTTAGTGCTTAACCACAGGTCACACATGTAATTATGTCCTCGCTGACGTCACTGAGAACGCCAATTGGCTCCCAGCCTTGTTCGTAGGTACTATTTACAACAACAAGTTTGCATCAACAAAGCTGTTTTTATGGTCACAATTTTTTTCCACGTCATCCTCAAACTGCGATCTTCGGTAAACGATTCGTCCCTGATTGAATAACTTAAAATACCACTAATTATTGGTCTTGTAATGACTTATTACATTGAAATCCAGTAATACAAATTCTGGACGGAAATGCCCATTATGCGAAAATCCACGCGCCCACGTCTGAAAAGATGGACGTATTGAAAGTTGTTCTTCTGCTAGCGGAATAATTGCTCTCATCATTTACCCATGTTTTCGGAAAAAATAAAAAACAAATCAAGGCCAAGACGGATGTCAACTGACTTTCTCTTGACGTGGAGTCTATTATATTTGTGTTTTGATTTGAAAATATAATCATAAAAGTAAACAGCTCAAGCGGTTTTATTTCTGTCCTACTTCACTGGCAATTTTCCTTAGCTTCTCTGACGTTACGTTATCTGAAAAGAAAATGTTGTAATTTGTTGGCAACAGTCAATTACCAAAGGCCACGGTATCCCATTCTGTAAATGCGCAAACACAATGCAATAGCCCCCGTTCTGCTTCAGTGTCGGCTATGGCACATCTGATGAGCCATTTTTATATATTTTTTCTTTAACAGCCCGCTAGGATGTTTCCATTTCTCAAGTACAAGAGGTATAGGACAAATATCGCACAGAAGGAAAGATTTCACTTTTTCTTTGGTTATTTTGAAACACATAATGCGAAATAATTATGAAAAAAAAATGTCACGATAAGAAAAAGAACAAGTTTATCATATTGATTATAGCGAAATGTTTAGAATTTTCTGTAAGTTATAGTTCACAAAACAGGCAAAAAAGTTATCTTTTTCTTCTTCATAATTCTTATGTTATACCTCTTGTACTTGGCAAAGGAAATAATTTGGACCATTATACATTGATGTTTCCAAAATAAAAATCATCTCTATAAAAAGGCAAATATCGGGCAGCCGTTGTGAGACCAGTGGGGAAAACTGCTCTGTGACGTGTTAGCTCTATCACAGACAAAGCAGTTTTTGTTCTATAGTATTAATTTGTCTCGCGGTCAGTCAGAAGTTGTAAATCCCTGAACTCTAACAGAAAAATCGGGGGCTTGAACATGGTGAAGCTGGTCTGATATTTATGGTTTTATTTTGCAGAAATTGAAAGAGTGTTCATCTCTGAATAAGAACACAATATTGCTGTTATGGGGCGGTTAGGCTCAGGATCAGGGTTAGGGTTAGAAATTTGTATTGTTACCAAGCACCTGCAATAAATTCTGCATCATTTCGACCTGAGGATTCCTGTTTTTCATTTCTCCATTCTGTGCACGTGTCTCGTCCGCATTCACCGCCTGATCACCACTTACAACGTCACGACCAACACCCATTCAACATCCAGAAAGAAAGCTCGTGACATCGACATACGACATTTTGACTGGCTGCGAGACATTGGTATTTTGAAAATGGCAAGGACGTCACTAGAGAATTAGTCTTAAGGCCTGTCTACACAATTCAATTTTCCGAATTCAATTTTCTGAACAAAAACAACAACAACATTGAAAGTCAGTTGTCTTTACACCGTTCCAGAAATTGGAAGGAATTGATTCGGTTCTTTGGTTTTGTTTCATTTTTTTGCCTTTCAACTCCGATAGGGCATTTCGTATTTTTCATTCAACTGTGGCACCAGAACGAAGGCCAATAATGGCCTTGAACGTGAACATGGAAAGATTTATTGACTTATTTCAGGAAGACTCAAAGTCCCCACATCCTAGCACAACAAGGCAGTAAGGATTGCGACATTTGAAGGTTGTGTATCTCATGTGTGGCACCTGACTGGATCTAGATCTAGATGATCTAGATCTACATTGATAATACTTCCTATCGAGTTAGGCCTCTGACAATCCTAGATGTAAATAGCTATGAATCAGATCTAGATTCAGATTTTGCCCCAGTCAAGTCACCTGGATCTTTTTCATGTCTGTCTGGAATAAATCTACAAAGAAGAAAGGAGTGGCGATTGATTATTATCCCTGATCGAGGATTTTTTAGCCTCTAGTGCTAAAATCCCCGATTTTGTTTTTCATGTTGATTTTTATAAAGTCTACCCTTTTCCAGAATAATCTGATGTCTTATTTTAATTCCCTTCCCTACTAGCCTTCAGATGCTCAGACCGTGGACATCAGCCGTTTTGACAACCATCTCAAACCATTAGATCTGAGCACAGGAACATGTTTATCATGAAAACAAAAGATTTCTACAGTAATGGGGTCATTTAAAATGGATGTGGAGGAATTTTCCAGCAGTGAAGACGTACTTTATACCAATTGATTTATGAACATTTTGCAAAAGTCTGCAAGTGTCTGTCATCGCTTATGAACATTTTTCCTAGGACAATTTACGCTAAATGAGATCATTCTGCCCCCTTTGAGAGCAAGAATTCCACATCTCTCAGAGGTAATTTTAATGAATAAACATCGAACCGTCTACTTTTCGCGCGCATCAGCCCGTGATAAACTATGTTAATTTATTTAGTTACATTCTTAATGACATGTGAAAATATAATAGTGTTGATAGCTCAGATCAGATGTCTCATTTCTAAACTTCGTAACCCAAATTTTATCGACATCGCAAGCATTTATTACTTCAGATAATATTTAAGTTAGTTTTATCACCTGGTAAAAATGAACTAAAACAAAGTAGATTGCGATTGATGGAATGAAATAAAAAGCAAAATTTATTTAAAATAAAATAAAATATAAATAAAATAAAGACATAATTGGACAAATGCACTGTATCTGAGAAGTGTTGATAATTTATCTTATTCAAGACCCATTATGCTTGTCATCGAAGTGGTAACCAGTCCCTGTCCTCTGATTGTCAGCTTGGCCAAAGTTACGATTCTGTAGCATGCTCGTCATTACTCACGCAAGCCCCTGGCAAAGCCACTGGCAAATTCTCTAAATGCAGACAAAACTTGCTAACGTGTGTTCGATTGACAGTGAATCATTGTCGGTAATGCATTTCTCAGAATTAAAGAACACGGATAATATCAGTAATAATAATAAACAAAGAAGAAGAAGGGGAAGCAACACAAATAATTGCAAATTGACCGCGGAGAAAGATTCAAGCGTCCGTAGTCAAACATACACAAGTACACTCTCACACACACAGATTGGCAAAGAGACATGCACACGAACACACAGACACCAAGACATATTCCTCCACCACAACTCATACATATACATAAAACACACAGACACACACATGCACTCACACACAGACACACATACAAACACGTGAGAACATAACCATATTATCATTTCAAAAGCCTCCACCTCAGCACAACACGTACACACGTAAACACATAACACACGCACACTTGTACACCGTACTCGTGAAACAACGAAAACAGTTTCTTCAGGCAGGTCATCGTCGATTGTGTTGTGATCTATAAGTTCCCGAGGGGAGGCAACCATGAAAAAAGTGGTCAGGGGAGATGACCCGGAGCGGGAATCTAATGCACGATCTCATTACAGGAAAACAATGAGAGATCGGCTGAGATAGTTTTCAAAAGGCCAAAAAAAAAAAAAAAGCAACAATAATACTTAACAAATAAACATAAAAATGTATAAAAAAAAAATTTTCCACTCGTAAATCAGCATTTGTCTTTGCTGTGAAGAGAGAATTCATTCAACAAGAAGATCGAGGGTGAGGAAGGAAAGAAAAAGTGGAATAAATTGTGAGAAGGACAGTGAAAGATGAGATAGAGAGACTAAGAGGAAACGAAAGACAGAGCTGGGAAGGACAGAAATGAATGAATAATAATTAAAAGTGACAAAGACAAAAAGACACAAGAACACAAAGAAGGGTAGAAAGACAGAATGATGGAGAAGATCACGAGGAAGGATTGGATACAAAGACGGGATAAAATGGAGAAAACGGATGGATTTCAAATGATTGGTTGGTTGGTTCATTGGTTGACTGGTTGTTGGTTGGTTGTGGATTAATTGGTTGATTGGTATTTTGGTTCTTTGGTTGATTAATGGGTTGGTTGGCTGGTTGGTTGGTTGGTTAGTTAATTGGTTGGTTGGTTGGTTGGTTAGTTGGTTGGTTGGTTGGTTGGTTGGTTGGTTGGTTGGTTGGTTGGTTGGTTGGTTGGTTGGTTGGTTGGTTGGTTGGTTCGTTGGTTGGTTGGTTGGTTGGTTGGTTGGTTGGTTGGTTGGTTGGTTGGTTGGTTGGTTGGTTGGTTGGTTAATTGGTTTTTACGCATTTTCTGACGAGAAATAATTTGCAGTGATGATCTCAACACTGATTTCTTTTTCCTGTGTTTGCTGTTGTTTCTGACTCCACTTGAACAGGTTTAACATTTTCGCAGACGAAAGACGAACAAAACGAGTTGCGTTTTTTGCGTATTCTCTGACAAGAAAAAAAGAATTGATTTGCCGTTGGTGATCTTTTTGATCAATCTGTGTCTTGGAGATCACTTTTCATTGTTGTTTTTGTCTTTGTTTTTGTATGATCTTGTCTTCTTTTGGGTGTTTTTTTTTCTGTTTTATTTCTCTCCTCTCTCTCTCTCTCCCTCTCTCTCTCTCTCAACTTTTTAAAATTTTATTTTTGTATACCTTCATTGAAATGTCAAGAAGTTCTTGCAAGAAATAATCTGCAATTATTGGTTATCTTAACAATGACCAGGCGACCTCATTGATTCTTTGTTTATCCGTGTGTCCATTCCTACATTACTTATGGCTAGGACCATTAATTTTAAGAGATGTTTTAACAATTATGTGGTTATTCTTTTTGTCCACGTTTTCTAAGATTAATTTGCAATTGGTGATCGTTACGGTAATCAATCTGTGTCTTAGCAATCACCTTTTGTTGGTGTGTTTCTCTTTTCTTTTCTTTTTTTTTTTTTTTTTTGTATGTGTGAATTGGTGATGTTGGTGTTGTTCTATTTGTTTGTTTGTTGTTTGATATTTTATTTTGACCATTTTCAGATGCTTTCCTCGGCAGACTATGCGCTTCGGGTGGTTTTACACATTCTCTGACGTGAATAAATATGCCTTTCATGATCTTAACAGCGGTCAATCTATGCTTTTCTATTCATTCTGTCTTTGTTTTTGTGCCCTTTTCTGTGTTTGCTCTGGGCTGTGACATTTTGCCAGATGATTTACAAACAAAGGGCTTTATCTTTGTTGTTATTTCTTGTTTCTTTTGTTCTTTTACACAGTTCTCTAACAAGACATAATTTACAACTGGTGACCTTACAGTGATCAGACGTAATCAAAAGACTTACCTCTTATTTGCTCTTGTGTTTGTTTTTGTGCTTATTGTTGACCATTAATTTGTCAGTTGCGTTATAAGCCAAGCGCTGTGTGTTTTTTTTTTTTTTTTAACATTTGTATTTGATTCCTTGTTTGTTATTAATGTTACAGTGCAGAAGAGACTTTCAGCTGCGACATTGAAGATCTATTCTGTCCCCATCCTCAGAACAAATGGCACCAACAAGTGGATTTCTACTGCAATGGTCACATAATACATTACTGAAGCCGGACATTGTTCGTGTCAGTCCATCTTCTTTCCCTTTCTTTTTCTCTGTTTTTCTTTCTTTACGACTAACTAATCTATAAGTGTATAAAATAGACATCCAGTGTGAGTTTGTCTTGGGTTCCCAACTTTCTGTCTTCCCTGGTTACACAAGCATTAACTTACTTTTTTCCCAAAGTAGGCCTACGATACTCACAAAAGCACTGAATAGCCTATCTTGAAAAATATAAGATATGATCAACTTCATTTGCCCTCAAATATATGAAGGAAATATTGCACTGTTTCTTCATGAAGAAAATATTGCACTGTTTCTTCATGACAGACACCATTATCTAGATCTAGATCTAAGTGAGCAAGCATAGTGCATCCATCTGTTTCGTCTCGGTGTGTCTAAGTATCCTGTGATACCCATCTCTGAAATAAAACGTATACTATACATATGCAAATACAGTGCATGCTTCTCTGATTCGATTCATCCCCGTTTCATGCTTGATTATTTGTTTGTGTTGGGGTTTAACGGCACAACAGCGCGATCACGGCTATACTGTGCCAAACACGGTAAGATGCTTTTACACGTCAAGAAGAAGAGAGGAAAGAGAGCATGACAGAAGACAGGACCAAGGAGAGAGAGAGAAGAGATATCACCCCTGGAACTTGAGGATAGCATTCCATGGGAGACAGTTGGCTTTCACCGCCTGCAGGTTGGTGCAAAGCACCTAATTATATTCCCCGGCTCTTTCATGTGCAGTGTGATAGTGTTCATTCTTATTTTAGAGACTAGAGTGACGTCACTAGACAATTAGACAGCCGAGACTGAGACAAAACGCAGACAGAATGCACTGTGTGCACACCACTACCAGACCTTGTCTGACTGGCGGAGAAGTGTTCTGAAATAATTTCAATCTGTCACAAACAGGCTGAAGTATAAATGTTTACAGTTTCATAGTGGAGACGGGAAGACAGGTCTATGGGTACTTAAAACAGAAGCTGAGACTTAGAACAGGTTGGACAGTGCCCATTAAGGAGATAGGGGGAGGGAGGGCGTGACGGTGACTTTTTTGTTACTGAAGATAAACTATTTTAATCTTTTCCATCGAATTCGACATGTTGAATTTAGAGGATAACAGTGACAAAAAATCGACTTTCTCAAACGGTTTGCCATGGCAACGCCGCCATCTTGGCTTTTGGCCTCTCGAAAATGGCTAACTTTAAAATCTAACTCCTCGACCAAATTTCAGCGGAAGATGATGAAACTTGAAGAACGTCTTGTTTAGCAAAATATCTAGAAGGTTCCTTATTTTTAGCTATTCGTTTGCACACAGACACACACACACACACACATACACACACAAATTATTGAAATTTTTAAAAATAATATATAGCGAAATTTCAAATTTGGCCGTTTTTTCATACTAAAAATCTATTTTTGTCTAAAACCTACAAATCGAATGAGCCGCGCATACGTGAGTTTTTTTTTTTTTTTTGTCTTGTTGTAAAAATGATGCATGCACGCCAGCCGGAAACCCTGTCGAGGTTTTTCCTGAAATCTTGGGTTCTACTAGTGGGGGAATAAGCATTACACCTATACAAAAATTCAACAAAGCCCATAAAAGGCTAATGGACTCGAAAACTGCTGAATGTATCCATTCGAATTTTGGCACACAACATTGTTGCATAACGGTCTCTGTTTGTACTTACGTAAAGCAGGAAAAGGCTTTACTGTGTTTGACGTTATCCTAAAAAGGCGGTAATAATTGAATTTTGAACTCGCGAGAGTGTTTGATCCGAATTGTGCGTTCGATAGAATGAGGCGTTCAAAATATCAAAAACATTTTCTTTGAATAACATTCAGTTTAATCATCCAAAATACCACCATACAGGTGCGCACGCTTGCCGTGCACTTTTTAAGTCGCAGGGCAGTATCGGTTTGACCTATATTTAAAAAAAAGAAAATCTTCCACGAAGACCGTGCGTTCTGTTCTAGTTGTTCAAAATAGACAATGACTTTAAAACGACCTCGTCCTTTCCCCGTATCTCTGTGATTGCACCGACTGAACTTTTGTTACCCCTTAACTCTCACCTCGCCCAAGGTAAAACAGCACCGGACCTTTCTCAACCACCCTCGCCTCCGTCATCACTGACAGGCTAAAAGCTAAGTGCTGTTATGTGTCCAGCTTCTTCTCTGGGATTTCCCGCTAAGTTGATTAAAACATCGATTGCTTTCAAAGAACAAGAGGTCCATTGCACTTTTTGTGTTTCCTTTTTTTTTTTCTTTTTTTTTAACTTTCTATTCCTGCTCCATAGAACATGGAGTCTGCCTATTCTGGTTATTTTACGACGACTCGGTTCTTAATTCTTCATTTCTTAATTCTTCTTCTTCTTCTTCTTCTTTTTATTTTTACTTTCTTTTTACCCTTTGTTCGATGAATCCGTCACGTCTAATCTCTATAAAGGATTCCTCATCTTAAGTCGTGGTAAATGAATGAGCTGGAAATGTAGAAACTCTGAATTCTGTTTACATAATTGAAATTTCAAATCTATCTATCTATCTATCTATCTATCTATCTATCTATCTATCTATCTATCTATCTATCTATCTATCTATCTA
>JBCEWB010153373.1:0-10629 GCA_039654565.1 Peronia peronii
TTACACATTCATTCGTCCATCCAAAGATACATCCATCCATTCATCCATCCATCCACCTACCCATCCATCTACCCATCAATCCATCCATCCATCCATCCATCCATCCATCCATCCATCCATCCATTCACCCATCCATCCATCCATTCGCCCATCCATCCATCCATCCATCCATCCACCCGCCCACCTATCCATCCATCCATCCTTCCCACTAACCTGGATTTCCATCGCACCTTCTCGCTCAATACTAAAAGTACTACATCAACAATATCCGTGGTTTTACGTTACCACTGGTGTTTCTGCACGAGTTACCCCAATTCTCTTCCGCTCCTCGAGAGAGATTCGAAATTCGTTTTGCAGCTTACTCAAATCCTTTGGGAGACGCGCTTGGCTCTCTCGAGTGCCACTGTATAAGCTTTGGGTTTGATCCAGCATTTTTATGGCCCAGTGTCTCCGGGGAACAAAATCCTATTTTCTAATTTAATGATGTTTAAGAAGTCTTCGTTGTAGGGACAGTGCAATTGCTTAACAGTCTTCAATGCTTAAAATATGGTTCGACAAAGGATAGATGCTTCTGTTTTTTTTATTTTCGTTTTTTTTTTCTGAGTGTGGGTTGACGCTAATTTTGGTGGAAGAATTATGTATTACATATTATTTTACATTACGTTATTTCTAGCTATGGTTTGAGGGGATGAAAGACTAAACTTAAAGAAAAATGTTTGTCTTAATGAGAGTTAGCAAACATGCAGAAATAAAGCGAAGCTGTAGAGTGTTAAAGAAAAAGAGAGAAAGACAAGGAGGCGAAGAAGAAGGGAGGAAGATTAATTAAAAGTGAGTATGGATGGATGGATGAGTTAACGAATGAATCAAAGGAGTGAATGAGGAATTAAACAGATGCCTGATTTATATAACTAAATGCATGTATGCATGAGTGAGCAGATGAGTGAATGAGTACAACCAGTGCTTGGGGGAGATAACAAGAGAAACAGAATGGAAGCCACAGGATGAGAGAGTGGATGATTTAACTAACATAGAGTTAACAGACACAGAATATAACTTGAAGGAAACGTCCAGAATACTCGTGTGGCTATATGAAAGAAAGAGTGAATTGTGAGTATATGGATCGAACAGTGAATTAATGACATACATATACACACACAGAATGAGAGAGAGAGAGAGAGAGAGAAAGAGAGAGAGAGAGAGAAATATTCAAAACACGACGAAGTGGAAAAAAAACGACGACCTGAAAAAAAACCCGACATAAAAAAGATACGAGACAAAAAAACAAAATTGGACTTGAAGGAAGTACTAAGAATATGACTGCACCAGTGAGTGTGTGAGTAGATAAATGAAAAATCATATGACTGAGAGAGAGAGACAGAGAGAGAGAGAATGAGAGACAGAGAGAGAGAGAGAGAGGCCTAGAAAAGCAAATGCTATTTCAGAACAGAATGAATGGCGTAGGCAGAAGAAAGAGAGAGCAACTTGAAGGAACTCGTAGAATATGACAACATGAGTAAGTGAACGTGTGAGTAAATAAATAAAGAAATGAATGATTGAGAGAGAGAGAGGCAAAGATGCGTCTTCCAAAAACATGATGTCCCCAGATTAAATATTGATCGCACACTGCCGTATAAAGTAGGCTGTCCTGGCGAGTGACATAAGGTTTGGCTGGCACGTTGTCCAACCAGAGGCGTGATTGCTAGATACTCTCGGCACCATCCGGCTATGACGTCAATGGGACGCGGTCATGGTTACCATCGGCAACCGAGAGAACGTGCCTGGCCTAATTAGCAGATTTGACTTGGGGGACTCCATGCCAAAATAATATATGGGTACAATCCTTTTTCCAGCTATCTATTTGTTCGTTTGTCCGTCCGTCCATCCATTCACTAATCATCCATCTATCCATCCATCCATCCAACCACCCATCTGTGAGGAAAGAGTGTGCCCTTAAAAGTGTATATTATGTAATGCTCCTCACTTTTTCCTATTCATTTTTCTTCTTCTTCTTCTTCTTCTTCTTCTCTCTCTCTCTCTCTCTCTTGCACACACTAAACAAACAGACCGACACAGAAGTAAATAATACTGCCAATATCCAGTATTCATCCACGATGAGCTATGCCTCAATTAGACCTATCATGCTATGTCACATGATGTCCTGAAACCAAAATCATGACATAACCACTGGCTATTAGCCACGCATTTGACGATAATCCTTTGTTATATTCACATCATATAGACAGAAAATTTCTCGGAATCTTTACAAGAACTGCGTAAATCATTGGCTTAAAGCTGAATAAGCTTTGGTTTTGTGATGAATTTAATAGTATGAGGCTAGTCCACACAACGCTTCAAAGTTAAACACCATAATCAGTGGCGTACAGTCTTAATCAACCAGCAGGACCACAGCGTATCCTGGATTTATATTTTAATCAGCAGATCACAACTGCACCGCATTAATTTTCGAATTTCAGGTAAATATCGTTGATTTCTGTTCTCGATCACATTTTCTTGTTGTTCATGAATAAGGGTCTTGGTGGTTGGGCAGGAACTGAAGCTAGAATGGCCAGTTCATCCAAAACCACTGATCATTTTTTCTTTCTTTCTCTCTTTTTTTCTTTCTTTGGTGGTTTCTTTCTTCCTTTCTTCCATCTGCTCTTTCTTCGTTTCTTTCTTTTTTTTCTTTCTTTCTTTCTTTCCTATTTCCTCAATGGTTTATTCATTTATTTATCTTTTATTAATTGATTCATCCATTTACTCGAACAAAGAATTTCGTTCCAGGGTGGAACCAAGTCCGTTGGGAAAAAGGCATTCGATCTCTTTCATCGTTCGATGACAAGACGCTTACGGCACATGATAAAAAAACAAAAAACAAAAAAACCCCAAAAACTACAAAACATTCGCAATATGTGTGCTTTGACCCAAGTACTTTTATTTTTATTATGTATGCAGCTTTTTAACCTTGTCGAAGTAGGATTACCTTCAAATGCGTGCCCTGATTGGTGAGAAGAATTTGTTTCTTCTACTGAAGATAACGCTTAACTCTGAGACGGTGTAGAGCTTCAGCATTCACAGCATGCATATACTACACCATTTTTTCCCCATCAAGTTCAGTACATGCATTGCGCCAAGGGAAATTTGCTTTTTTCCCATGAGGAAACACAATTCAATTTCAAAGGGATTATTCGAGAAATTGAACCGATCACATGCACGAGAGAGGAAAAGACTGGAAGACAAGAGTGCATGAGGGAGAGAGAGAAAAGAGGAGCAGGGGAGAGAGCAAAGAGGATATCGCTTAAAAAAAAAAAAGAATGACAATAGGCGGGAAGACAGGGAAAAGACAAATGTGTGTCTGTATGTGTGTAAAAGAGAGAGAGAGAGAGGGGGGAGAGGGGGATAAGAGAGAGAGAGAGAGAGAGACCAGTTCACATCACAAATGTGAGTAGGAAGAAAGATCAAGAGATGGGGAGAGATTAAAAAAAATGGCTGAAGAAAGCAGGAAGGCAACGACGACAGCAAAAATGGTGATGATGATGACAAAGTAAAAGCTGGTGATGATGATGCTGATCGTGAAGAAGAATGGAGAGGTTAAAAAATTTGACCAGTTCTATCATATCAGTTTTTTTTTTCAATTTTGAACTTATCAATTCTTCGTACTTTATTCGTTTCTTTTAATGTAATTGGGTAACTTAACAATTTAAGAAATTTATATACCAACAATGCTCAGGAAAATGATGATGATAACGATGGCGATGCTTTTCTAGACATGTTCATCAAATAGTGAAAATGGACAATCAGACGAGAGGAGGAAAAGGACAAGACGAAAAAAAGAAAGAAAGGCAAATGAGAAAAAAAACGTCTATTCAGACCCAAGTTGCTCAAGAGAACCCATTCATCTTCTCCCCAAGAGCTTTCCATTTCGTCTTATCTCTTACAATTAATTGTGAGTCAATTATTTATTCACTCCATCAGCCTCGCAGACTGTTTCAGCGGGATCAACCGAGTGTCTTCACCACTGACGAACATATATATACAAACACACAGACATAGACACACCCACACACAGAATCGTACATCCATATTGATGTCATAAGGAGAAAGCACCCTTAGGCTGCCTATCCCTCCATTTTCCCGAGGAAAAAAAAAGATTTAACATTCAAATAAAAATAGGTTCAAAGTCCAGTTGTGATAAAACCGGGAATAAAATAACTCACAGACTACTGCGATCAGGTGGTCAAAATAGACTCAGTGGTTTATTGTGACCAGGTTTTCCTACTCAACCAATCAAATTGCATCGTTTGATTTCATGCGGGACATTGGAATCTTGCAGATTCTAAAACTAAATTTTTTACTCCAGAAGGGAGAAGTTCCACACCAAGCTAAGTGGCTTAAGGATGAAGGTAGTGTGATTATGGCTGGATTTAAAGTGATGACTAGATTTAAGGTTACGGTTGAGGTAAGAGTTTGGGTGAGAATGATATAGGATTTATTCAAATGCTATGGAAAATCTAGTTACAATGTTAAGACCCCCTTGTAGCCATAGATCATTGGGACTATTCTGACCACCTGGTCGCAACAGCCTCGCCCATAAAATAGATCATTCCAGTTTTCTCAGTCTGACTCGGATCATTCAGTACGTTTTGCAGTTTCATCCCAGCCTCTCCATAGACAACGCGAGTGCTTTCGTGACTGAGGACGAAACCTTCAATAATTGCCGGTGGCTACTTTCCGAGGACTTGCCGAGCAATAAAATATTCAGTCGTGAGTATCGGTCTCCCAGTCAGACATATTGATCTGGACTCGTGCACACAATACGACAAAGAAACTGAAGGACTGAATGATTCGCTGACACGGTACAAATCTGGCCAAGGACTACAAAATTCATGATACACGATATAGTATATACATGTAATACAAAGCTCATTAGAAACATGTAAAATTATTTTCTAAAAATATTTTATCAATAATAACTGATTACACTGAAACTGAAACTTGATAACAACACTTTCGCTAATTTTTATATTGTTCGGTGAAGTTACTTTTTTTTTTTACCTAGCTACCTGTGAAATTAATTTTTATATTGCCTAACACAGTGGTGTTATATATATTATTGATCCAAGCCTATCTTTATATTGCTTGTGATACAAGTAATTAAGGCAGCTTTCATACTGACTAGCCAATACTCTCCCTCTCCATTTTTTAAAAAATATTGCTTCATCAAGTTCTTTTTATTTTTTTTTTTCTCACTGAGGCTGTTTTCATATTGCCTACTCAACCTGATTTCGATATGGCTTGCTCGTCACGTGGATCATTGTTGGCACCAGGCCTAATGTCAAGATAATAATGAATTTCAATAGTGAGTAACAATGCCAAACACCAGTATATATTGGGCGCACTAAGGCCCTTCAAAGAAAAAAAAATTGCTTGTTGAAAGAAGGAAAAGAAAATGAACGAGTTACAGACATAAAATGATAATCACTAAATCAGCGACCATTTTAGGTTTTTCTTCGATATTTATAATTTTGCACTGGCAAACATTTTGGTGATGGGAGCGCACAGTGAGGCGATATGGTTCTCTCATTAAAAAGAAAATGAAGTTTGACAGTTACGCTCCTTTTTGAGCATGCCAGAGAACAGAACTGAGTTACTCCAGAAGCGTGAGATAAGACTGAAGGCGAATCTTTCTCTGAGGACGTACGCACTATAATTGATTCCCGTCACGCTTTATTAATCAACGGCGGCTCGCCCTTCATAGCTACTTTAGCTTTCTCTTCCCTCGAGTCCCAATTCGCGGCGATCGTATCCACTCCTTCTCACATCACTGAGCATGGGACCATTGACTCTGTGCTTTTCTATGTCCTAAAAAAACACAAGGTTGTGAAATGTGAAGGTATTTATGGACCCATGAATGTAATGTCTTGTGGTGGCTAGTGGTATCCCAAGTCAGAACCTCTTAGACCTATACCCATACTCCTACACAATACTGAGCATAGGCGATTTGGCATAATTTAAATGTGCTAAAGAACTAGTCTGTGAAATGTGTAGACAATAAGTGGTCATAGTTATAATATCTACTCCTTTCTCTCTGCCAGTTTCTTAATTTAAGAAGTGTTGATTGGCTGATTCTGTCAAAGACTTGCTTACTTTTTATATACTTTGAGATAGAATTTTTTTTTTCCCAGGCAACATACATTACAATTAGAGGATCTTTGGCTCTTTTCACTTTAAAACTTAAACTCATTTCTAGAAAATGAGTAAATATGAAAGCTATAGCCTATGTTTGTAGCAAATTTCGATTGCATCTTTAAGGTTAAACCTACACTAGCATCCCTGCCACGCCTTGACTGTTAGGTATGGGAGTACTGACTGTTTTCCTTTTCGTATACTAAAAAAAACACAAACAATTAAACAAACAAAAATACACCGTGAAGTGAGTCCAACAATGTAACATTTACTTCTTTCTCTCTGCAGGTTTCTCATAGCTGCTCTTGTAATTGTATGTATAACCACTATGTTGAGGCTGCTGAGTGTGGGAGCATTGACTCTTCCCCTTTTTCAGGTGATAACAAAATTTGATTGTGAAATGTGCAAGTACTCATGAACTCATGTTTGTAATGTCTACTAGTACGAGCCTCTACGTATCTCCTCTCCTCACTGCTGAGCATATGAACGCTAGCATTTTCTCTTCTCTAGCTAGAAAGAATCACTAAGAGAGAGATAAAGCAATATCCCTCCGGCCCTTTTTCATTTTCTCTCTCCACCCCCCCCCCCCTTTTCCCTTCTTACCATCGTTATATTCCTACCTTCTTTTTCCTTTCTCTAGCTAGAAAGAATCACTAAGAGAGAGATAAAGCAATTTCTCTCCAGCCCTTTTTCATTTTCTCTCTCCACACCCCCCCCCCTTTTCCCTTCTTACCATCGTTATATTCCTACCTTCTTTTTCCTTTTTCTTTCTTTCTTCCTGCAGTCATTTTTTCCTTCTCCTTCATACTCAAAATATATAAATATTATCAGCAGCCAACGGTGTGGTTAAGAAGAGGCCTATATTTAGATTTGATCATCACATTTTCCAAAAGTACCACTTTGTGCCGATATTTCTCTCTGCCATTATGACAATTATTTCCATACTTACCTCAGAACCTAACTAATGTTTGAATCGTCCCACAGCTGGCAACGCAAAGATCAGCGGGAAATTGTGTGGGACACTGTCGAATGTCCATAAGTCAATGAACTCTAATGGTCCCTGTCATGCTTATCCTCATATTGTTAGTGACACTTAACTATGGGGCCAAAAGCCCGACTACATTTCTTGAGGTATTATCATCAACTCATTTCTCGTCAGGTATCCCTCACTACCATTTAAGGCTATGTTTTTCTTTTCTTTTTTTTTTTTTTGGTCTGTTTCTTTTTGTCTTACCGTTTCTGCTCTCTTTCGCATTTGCTTCTTAGCAACCATTATTGGAACAGGAATGGTGGAAAGATTTCCTGACTCACTAAATCTTGGATTATTTATAATTTTCACTTAATTAATCAATTATTCATCTTACATCTCATCTATTTATATTTTGCCATTAAAAAGAAATATGGAATTACTTGTATCCGATTGTCAGCCTTTAAAAAAAAAAAGGAGCGTCTACCTGCAACTACTGGGAGCCAGCGGTCAGGTTAGGAGGGGAAACCAGAGATAATTTGATTTGATCATACATCTTTAATGTCAGATCTACAAGGAAATGGCTTCAAGATCCATAGATCTGCCCCATTTGGATAGTCTAGCATAAAATATGTCCTATAGCGTTTGACACTCTCCGATAATCTTCTCTCTCTCTAGCTCTCACCAGTGTTGTAGCACTAGTTTTCGTTCTTTTCCTTACCCTGCCTCTTCTCCATTCATTCTCTCATCCACCAATCCGTCCCATTCACCCACTGATCCATTCATCCATCTATCCGTCCGCCTGTCTATCCATCCATCCATCCATCGTCCACCCATCCATCCATCCATCCATCCATTCATCCATCATTCCTCAATTATCTCCAATAGATCATTCGATATTAAACACATTCTCTTTTCCCTTAACACGCAACCATTAACTCAGACTTAAGAACCAACAAACATACTGACAAATTTCTATCAAGGTTCCTACATAATATACAATGCACACAAAAACCTGGTACCGGTGTCGTGTCTCTGTAGTTTGCTTTCTACTCACGAAAAGATTTCCCCTAACGACAATGTTTTTTTGTTCTCGGCCTTCCCATGAGCTCCTTATCCACGCAAGTCAATCCTTGACTTCCACGGCCGATTCAAGGGAACATTTATCACATAAATACGAACAGATGGGCCACAACTGATGCCCAAGAGCACCATATTTTTGCCATAGATGGTCATTGATTTTGTTTCGTTCTTCATGGTTAATGCTCTGAAACACGCGTGGCTCAGACAATAAGGATGCCATCACACTGCCATCTAAGGGGAGGATCACACTTCATGGGAAAAGCGCTCGACTATGTGGACATATTATTCACGATTACGTCCATGGCAAAGCGTGGAAGTTAGGAGTCGAATCATTGAAAACAATACTACAGGTAGGACCATACAATTGAAGTTAATTTCAGGTCCATAATAATATTAATAATAATAATAATATGCCCGCAGAAACACGTTATATTATGTTATACATGCGTAAATTTACGTCAGCTTCTCGCACAAAGTTTGACAGTTACACCAGAATAGCAGACGTGTTAATGTTGAAATCATATCAAGTGTCAAGACTGGGACAACATTGCTGATTAAAGTGAAAGCTATTTTGCTGTTTGATTCATGCGATGAAAATTGTACCTGCCCTGGGAAAAGACTAAAGGTCATGTTCTATCCAAAGCACGAAAGATGGTAGAAATGAACGTCAACTTAAGGGTGGGACAACACTGCCAGTTAAAATAAATGTGTCACGCCGTCGATCGAACACATATGAAGATTTTGGCAGCTACTGAATACTTTATACATTCTTTGTTAACCACTGATACACATCTTAATATACATATTTTTTTCATTTCTGCACTCCTTGATAGTGTGTTTGGCGAAATGCACAAAAACGAACAGATGTGCCGTTAATCTCGGTGGAATAGAAGACTTACATTTTTTGACTTACATTTTTTTTGTTTAATACAGCCTCCTTAGTTTAAGAGTAATAGGACTAGCCATTGCAAATACAAATGTTCATTTTGGAAGCTGCCAGGAAATAAAAGTTTAGTTTGGAGGTTATGGCAGAATTTGTGGTAGAAAAAAAAATGTATCAAGATAAGTCTCGTATGACGCAGAAATTAACAAAAATTATGTTACAATACAGTTCACCAATATCCCCGGAAATATCATCGACCACAATCTTAGTCTTGCCTCGACCGTCAAGTTTGCCTCACTCTTTGGCTTGATCCTGTTACGGTGGGTGGGAAATTTAAAACTAAAACTCTTCGCTACGAGTGACAGACTCATAGCCTGTTGAACCTAGATGTTCTTCAAATAATAATAGTAGTGAGTAGTGTTAATGGTTTTATGACGTAGGAAAATGCCTGACGTACTTCCCGCGTTAGGTTTTTCCCGAAATCTTGTGTTCTACCACTGTGTTCATAATGGCTCACGCCAGATTTCGTAGCCTGAGGTCGGAATGAACGAGCAAGGTGAAAAGAAATTGATAGAATGGCGAGTTAGTGAAGAATAGTTAAATAAATTATAAACGACCAAATCTGCGTAAAAGAATAACCTCTATCACACAATTTCAAATGATAGGTTAAAAAAAAAAAAGCCTTACGCAGGGATGATCTGGTATAAAAAACATTTTCTAGTGTGCTGACCTCTTCTGAATCACGATTCCAAGCCTTGGGGTATGAAGATGTGATCTGAATTATTCAGCGTGGAGGTGAATATAAACAGGAAAGGATGGAGGAGATAGTCCCGCGGAAGGGGGACGGAAGGTGTCGTCCTGGTCATGTAGTTTGGCGTCTGTTCCGTGGTGAACAACTAACGTTATAGTTGCGGGTTCGATCCCCGGATCCTGCCATCGGGGGATGAGAAGGATACGAAGAATGAAACTTGAATATTTTCAGTGACTCAATGATCCCCAGGCTTCTTGGATAGAGAAGCCCGACCTCTAGCCTTCTCGGATAAGGACGAATACATTTCAGAGGTCCGTGTACGTTGCGCACGTCAAAGAACTCGTGAGGGTTGAAAATCGGATGAAGAGTAACGCTGACCAGGCAAAATTTCCAAATTCCAAATTTCTACTCACAAAAATTCTTCTCACCAAAAATAGGGTAGCCACTTAAAGCGAAGATAATCCTACTTTCTTAGGATTGAAAGGCTTAAGGGAAAAAAGAAGTCCCTGTCGAGATAATCCCATAAGAAGGCTGAAAGGCCAGGATGAAATGAAATGTAACTGAGCGATCAATGGTGGGAAGGGGGGTGGGGCGCTCAAGGTTAAAAAGGCGGGATGGATAGAAAATGAAAGAAACTATCCAAGGAGATGAACACACACACACACACACACACACAAAACTCCTTATGCACATATGGCTCTATGTATTGTTAGAAAGAGTCTAATCTAGACATACGAATAGGTCTAAGTGACTAATGAAATA
>JBCEWB010153395.1:0-26130 GCA_039654565.1 Peronia peronii
TAAGGTCACAGTGCGGACACTCTTCAATCAGGGGAGGTAATTCGATAATTTAACTTGCATCCCTGTTTCAATTTAGCCTTTTCGGATACAACAAACTAGCAATAGAACGAAAATGATTTCCATTCCCCGCAAATTTCGTTCTAACTGTGTTTGAGTGTACTAATTTATTTTCAATAACATGATTGGGTTTGCATGTTCAACCCACACAGCACGTTCAGTTCGTTTGGATACTAACTGTTGGTAGTTGTCCACACTAGGCATGTGCTGTGAAAGCATTGAAAAGCCCACTTTCGCACTAACCTGTGCATTGTTGCTGCCAGTAGGCCTACTACTTGTAGTATCAAGCCTAATGTTGGTCCACCCATCTCACCCCCTTTCACATGCACATGTGGTCAGTGTCATAATGTTACGTTAACTAGGCATTGCTTGAACCCGCCTCTTGTTCCCCTGTTTTCAACTTCAACCGTGACTGTGATACTGCAGTGTCAAAAGCCTACACACTACAGTACAACACACCACTGACCTGTGGAATCACCATGTATCGTGCACTGTCACCTAGCCTATCTCACTGCGCACCACGACTCACATACCAAGTTTTAAAAACTTTTCAAACTTTAAATTCTAATGGGGAAAAGCTCTTAATAAGCATACTTAATACATTTACCCTTTTAATAACAGGGATGTCAAACTTCTCTCAGTTGGAATTCCTACTTTTTGGTCGTTGCCGACTTTCCTACTTTTGACCGCTCAACTGCCGACCTTTGTTGATCACGGTTTTATAGATCTGATAATTTGCGATACAGGTCCCGCAAGATAACAGTGGAACCAGACAAAGAGTTTTGCGCAAGCTTCGGACGAGAGTCAAACTGCTGTTCAGTGGCCAAGATCGAAGTACATAGCACTTAATTCCCCACACCCGGCAACATGCAGTTGAGTGGTCGCGTGAGAGTTGCTGGAAAATCAGCACATCAGAGTACTGATAACAACAAATAGTGCTCATGGTCTTAGAGAGACTAATGTAAGAGGGCGGCTATTCACGGTCTAGATCTAGAAAATAGATACTAATTGTATAAAGTCTTATCCCAGGATCTTGTGAAAACTTGCGAACTTTTCTCAAAACAATGCAAACTTCAAGCATGAGAAGAACAGATTTTGTAGAAGTGTCTTACATAGCCGGACAGTGCCAGACCGCCAAGATCAAATATCGTGGGGAGGGGGACAAAATTATTCAACTTTTGTGTGGAAACAGTTTGACTGTAATAAGTACATGTATAATAAATATATGTTCTGTTTTATTTCAAATGTATTATTCCTGTCTTTTTTTCATGTTTCCAAAAATCAGCAAGGGTTTGGACAAGAAAAATGGTTGATCATGATAACACACTCACCTTGATAACACAGTCCTTCGAGTTTGGTCCCAAGGGTGGGCGTGTTGTAGGGGTTCCACTGTATAATGATTGTCATTTTATTTGGTCAATTTGATTCCCTTTTTTTATGTATGTAGTTCATGATTTTATTTGATTTTTGCATCAATTTTGAGATGTTTCTTGATGTGTTAGCCCTGGTGCTTGTATGGTTTTGTTCCAGCCACCAGATATTGTAGTGTTAATACAGTATCACATTCCAGTAATCTGTCCAGCAGTCTGTTCAAGATGTACAGGCATGGCCAAAGATCAGCTATATTTGTTAGTTTATAGGTCAGCAAAATGGCTCTCAAGATGCCATTTTTAATTATTTTTTTTGGGGGGGGGGGGGGGGGTTGTTTTTTTTTTTTTTTTTTTTTTTTGTTTTTTTTCTCCCCTATGTAAAATTGAGCTGTACAGATAGCTTTAAAGAACAAGAAAAAAAAAAAAAAAAAAATTTGAAACTTTTAAAGTTTGTGTTTATGAAAGGAAAGCCTAATAGTAATTCCAGAGCTTATAGGGCTGTAGTAAATGTTGGGATGGCTTTTGTTTGATATGACATGGGAAATTATGAATCACCCCCAGAACTTCAAAGAATCATGATTTGTATTCTTCATCGAGCATGTGAAAATTAACTGCAGAGACTGTTCAGAGAGAAGCAAAGAAGTCTTGAGATTTGTGCTGAGGGAAGGAAAAATTTGGTGCTAGAACTTTTATGGAATTGTAGCATATGTTGGGTTGACTTTTGCTTGATAACGTGGGAAATCATGAATCTTGTCTCGAAACTATGAAGAATCACGTGTTTGTTGTCACAGCTGATTGTTGAAGACTTTACTATCTTTGTCTTTTTCTGGGGTAGACGCTTAATTTAGCAACAACCTATAGGAATCACCTGGAGCAATCAGTTATGAATGTTTTTGCTTGGTAGTTTGAATGGAGATTACATCTTGTTTTATAGTATGCATGAGACATCTTGTGTTCTTATTTGGCAGATGTTAATTTATGTCTTTCTTGACAAAGAAAAACAAAGTCTTTTTTTTTTTGTTTTTGTGCTAACTAATTAACAACTGCTCAAGCTGGTCTTGACACCGTACTACTTATCTTAAAAACTTTCACATTATGAGGATGCTTCCAATTCGTCATACCAGCCATTGCCCAACATAAGTGAACTCTGACTGGAATATAACATGGTGTTGCTATAAATACATCACATTGCTGATGTTATGGTGCAAAAATTCAAACATTTTGGTTCGGAGTCCCTTTGCAGATAAGGAATACGAGCAATAGTATTACAAGAACCGCCTTCCTCTTGGTAGATTTTTTAAAAAATCTACAAGCTGGTTAACAACTTTGTTTAATGGCCTTCTATGTGAGCTCAATCTCATCTAGAGCATGAGTGGTAAATCAGTGGTATGTCGAATGTTTCGTCAGACAGGTTTGTGCTTCATTGACTGATTCATTATTTCGCTGTTCCTTAGGGTACAATCACACTTTGTTGTGTTTCACAAAACTCATGACAGAAGATTTTTCAGACGCAGATGACAATATATTACATGTATTTATATTGGATTTATTTCTTATCCTCATGTAACAAGTCCTACAAAATTTAATTCCCATTACCGTGAGCCATTTAGTTCGGATGTTTTTGAATCCAATAAACCCGATTTAGATACATTTTTTCTGTCTTGTTCTCAGAATTTTTTTTCTGTCCTTGGTGTTCAATTTTATGGTTTCAGCGAATACTTTGGTAATGAAATATTGCTGCGAGGAGAGATTAGGTATGTAAAACTTTTCTTTTTTTTCTTTTTCATCACTTTTAAAATAATCATTTCCATTGATGGTTAACTTTTTTTTATTTCCTGTATGTTTCATTTTATGTTGTGTGTTGATTTTCTGTATTGATATATTCATCCCATGGTTATTGGCTATTTTGAGATAAATTTTCAGCAGTGTACATAGAACATTTATGCTGTCCAAATCTGGCTCCCTTGTCCTACACTGAACTGGTGAACGAAAATATTGGAAACACAGCAAAAATAGATGATATTGAATGATTGTAATTAAGAATGTGATGTATATGAATATATTCTTGGATCCACATTTTATGTAATAAAAGATTTGAAATGTTGGTATGTTCTTTATCACTATTACCTTTTGTGTTTTTTTTTTTTTTTTACTTGTTGCAACAGAGTATGAAATAATAATGAAATATATGCATTGATTTACTGTTGTCTTGTAATGTGCTCATCATGCCCTCCATAACTCACCATCCCTATCTGTGAAAACTTGATTTGATTTTCTGATATACGGAAATATGACTTAAATTGCCACATTATGCAGGGATAGAAGTGGCTTGTCATCTTCCCTGCCCACAAAGGCTTGATTTGATCGACTCATGAAGTTGCAGTTAAATGTTCCCTGGTAATAATTGATATCTCACTGGGGATAGCCATTTCATACAAAAATATGAATAAGTAGGCATATTAGATAGGAGAAGCTGGGATTTGATAATCAACAAATTCATTACATTTATGATTTAAGGGTTTTTATAGTTACACTGTTATGACAAAATAATGTACCAGATACAATATTTTAAGAATGGCAGCATGACATTGGCACACAGTGTCATGCTCTCTCAAAACTCATACAAGGTGTGTTGTATTTGACAATGAAGAACAACTGAAAAGTGCAAAATTGCAGTTGCTTCGTGTGCAGTGCATCGACCAGCTTAGCCAGTGAATGTTTTTTTTTTGTGGGGTTACAAGGCAGTCAGCAGCTTGCTTAGTTGTATAAATGGCTGGCTGGCTTCCTCATAAATGACCATGGATAATTGTATCCTTGAGGTTCAGAGGAGCATTTCCTTTCATAGATATAGAGGCAATGTGGGAAAGATGTCCGGCCACAAGAATTGCAGCTGAACATGGTGTGAGGGATGCTGCTTGGATTTTGGTTTCTTTCTCTTTTGCCTTTCCTCTCCTGGATTCTCTTGGTCTCACCCAATTTCACTCTCACTTGAATCCCAAGATTCCAGGGATATGAAATAAAGTGAAGGACAAAGAATGCATTGAAGGATTCACAAGGTATTATGAAAAGAAAAACAAGCAGGAGGAAGATACACAATTTGAACTTTCCTAGTCATTACCTGTGTTATTAGATCTATACTGTTCCTAGATTGATACAGGATTGTTAATGTTAATCAATGCTACCTGTTTTGCAGTGAATAAAAAAATATCTGAGAAAATCAGTTTGGTAAGGCTTAACAGTGCATTATTCTGTGACTAAGCTAAGCAGAGAATTTGTTACGGAACACATGGGATGTACATGTATTTTCTTTTTTCTCCAAGATGTGATTTTGACATTTTTGTGAAAATTAATCCACAGTTAAGGAATGATTAAGTTGGTAAAGTGTAGGAAAAAAAAAGGAAATACAGTCGAGTCCACACAAACCGAACTCAGATAAAACGGATTTCTGATAAATCGAATAAAAACGAAACAATAGATTTTTTTTTCCTCTTTGCGCCTATTAAATACCTCTTGCATAAATCGAAGCCATCGCCGTGTGTTTCCTTTAAATCGAACTGGTCAGCGCCGCCACAAAGGTAAAAATCGGCTATTGTCATCTCTACGTGGTTTTCACCAATGCGGATACCGGCGTTTTGAAAACAAAGGAGACAGTGCCGCCGGTGGGGCGAGAGGGGTTAGACAATGTATTGTGCCTGGCACGCAGCAGAAGTAGGCCATGTGATCACGGGGGAGAGGGGGGGGAGGATAAAGAGTGTATCAGGGCCTGCGCTGCCAACAAACGATCAATAATCAAGCATCCTAGCAGAATCTATAGTACAAGTATGCGCGTAAATGTACTAGTACACGTTAGATCTGCATGTGGTACGAAGTGTGTAGGTTACGCTGTAATAGAGCGCTGCGCCGGTGTTATGATGTTGGGTCTCATACCGGGACGTGATGGGCCAGGTTCTACTTTGTGCTAGTTTTTTTTTTTTTTTTTTTTCGTTTGCGGTTGACTCGCTCATATCCTCACTATATGATGGCTTCCTTTAACTGTTTTCAGAGTTAAAACTATGTCTGCTGCCCTTTTTAGGACTAAAACATTAACAGTCCTTTTCAGGGCTAAAACCTATTCATCAATAGTTCTTTTCACAGCTCTAACTTTTCTTTACATTACTTTTGCTTTCAACACAGCTCTTATTAGGTCTAGCAATCCAATCATACGAGAGAGCTTGAATTTAAGATGAACACGAAGTTCAGGAACCGTAGTGGAATTTCTTTGTAAAGGGAAATAATCCTGGAATAAAATAAAATTGTGCCTCATTAGTCATTCAAGAATTGCTCCCCCCCACTCCAAACTGGAAGACGAACTCTCTTTAATCAGACCCATTAGGTTGGTCCCGGCAAATTCGATTCAAGCGGTCTCAACTGTAGCAAATTCATTTGTCTTGTTTGAGTTTAGTATATTGTTAAGCCTTGACTTTGGATAACTACTGCATGGTTGTTCACAAATTTATCTTGTGAAAGTATGAGAATTTTAAAGTAGCCAATACACATCTAGGATAAACTTGACATGAAAAATTTTGCTCACAGCATGACTTGCTGAAATAGAAGTACCACGTAGATGACTTATTCATATAATACACTGATCTGAACTCATTAATTCATGAAATGTATCAGCGCAATCTATATTTTGAGGAGATAGAGATACCATAAACATGGAACCTCAACCACTAGGTGATTTAAGAATGTTGATTTTATAGTCATATTTATAAGAGAAAATCTGGTATACATATAATTTGTATGAGAAAGACAGTTGTGTTCACATTTGTTTGTTTGTTTGTTTGTTTATTTGTGTTCTTCTCCATTTTTCTCATTTCTAGATTTTCCTGTTAAAAGGAAAATGTTGACAGATATTTTTGTCTTGCATGGATGTTGTTGAATTCATGACTAGATGACTTATTCAGCAAATCATTATGCCAATGCAAAAACTGCAATTAAAATTTCTTTGAATCTGCAAAGCTTAAAACTATAATTTTTTATTTCAAAGCCATGCATGTCAAAAATGAATGACTGGAATATTTCACAAGTGAAATAATTTTTGTTTGTGTTCTACAGCATGCAGCGCACAATAGAGGCTAACAGATTTCATTCCAAGTTTAGAGACTAAATTGATATCGAAAAGTTTTTGTCTTCGTAATCACAGTTTCTGCATTGGGGCAACGAGGCATGAAATGACTGACTGTGGGATGTATTTCATACAATTCCCTTCATCCTGGATATGGTTACTTTAACAGATGTGATCAAATTATTGTATTTTTGTCACAAATCGAACATAAGTTTTGTTCCTGTACTGTAAATAAACATAATGATTTACTTGATAAAGGCACTTTTCTTCCTTTCTTTCTGTTTTTGCATTACATTGTGGACATTTGCAGATCAGTATAGTCAAAGATATTATATTTCAGGTTTGCAGGGAATGGTAAAAAAGGAACAAAAAAATAATTTTGTAAAGTTTTTGTAGTAATCAAATTTTTTTATATTATTTTTGTTTTTCTTTGAAAATCCAACATCTGTCAACTGTCAACAAAGCTGAAGGTATACAAAACCAATGTACAATCAGTGCATTTATATGCAGAAACATGGAGGATGAACAGAAAAATAAAAATTAAATTGGAGGATTTGTAAGGCAATGTCTCAGTAGGTGGATCTCCTGGATGGGAGCATAGGATACTACAGACAGATAGTGAGATGAACATTAATCGATGCTATCACTTAATGAAGTCCAGAGAGGAAAATGGACATACTTTGCCACATATAGCAGATGATGAATAAATCATAACAACTAGTATTTCATCCTGTGTAGAATCATGAATAGTAAAAAAATCTAAATCAGTGTAATCTGCAAATCTGAAGACTTTCTGATAATACTGATATGTTTTTGAACTCATATAATGCTATAGTGGATCTGGTGTAAAATAACCTTAACACAAACATTATAGGAAAAATAACAAATCTAAGGCAGAGATATTATTTAGTTTTTAATGTAATTGCATAACATATAATGGCTGGTGGACAATGAGCAACAATACAAATAATACAACTTCAAGAAGGATCAATATTTGTATACAAAAATCTATGAAAGGGAAGATTTCATGTGCATGAAACTTCAGTAAAAATTCTACAAAGAAGGAAGAATTCTTATGGATAATGATGGGATAAATTAAAAAAATACCATCCAGTAAATCATATTATGTGTACATGTCCTCAATACAAATGAACCATATAATTTGAGCCATCCTGGCTCTCTCAACCAGCTTTATACAAGATCACATTTCAATACAAAGAATAGGGTTGTGGATCATGCTTGATTTCAGCTAAAATTATGAACAAAATTGCATCTCGCTTGTGATGACAGGTTACTTGTCCTAAGAATTAATTAGGTCTGTGCATGATTGATCATGATAATCGGTTACATCAGTCATGGACTCATAATCAATTAATCGTTTATGATGACCGAAGTTTGGTTACGTCGTCAGTCATGATCGGCCATGAAACTAAGACATTCATAGGTTAGCTACACCGGTGTCTTTGATCTATGGAAAACTCCGTCCCGTTGGTGACATGCGTTGGTCCCAATATCACTCTTTTCATACCCCTCCCCCCCTTTTGCCCTTTTTTTTTTTTTTTTTAACAAAAAGGACAAAAAAAAAAAAAGAAACTCCACCAGTTCCCTTACAATAACATATTAAGTGCTGAGTTTTATCCAGCATTTAACCCTAGAAATGCCAGGGGGCCAATCTGCTGAAGTGTTACTTATTGTACTTAGCATGTAAATTACATTTTAGATAGTTATAATACAGTAATAGGATATTCGTTTCAAACGTATAATGCCATTTAAGTCTACACCGTCATTTCTCGAACATAAATCAATATCAGTGTAGCAATATTGCACTCTGGCTGTTTCTTGCAATTCTTTTAGGGTTAAAACCATTAGAATGGTAGACTTTGAGGCACCGAGGACACAGTTTGAATCTCATATTTTCTCCCCATCTCACCCCAGTGCAAACATCGACATGTTAGTGATTGTCACTGTTTGTGATTTAATGATACTGAGTTTCGCACCCCATGTTTTTCTTAATCTAATTAAGTCCCCGGTCAAAGGTCAAGTGAGCGAAACTCAGGCTAAGTATGGGCAACAGGTTTGTTTGTTTTTTTTTGTCACAATAGACTAGGGTCAAAGTCGTAACTGAAAACCATAATCGATGTGATGTCACACACGACAAAGAAGAAAATATTTGACTGACAGAATAATCGATCATCGTTGGTCATGGTGTTGATTACTCCAATAACGGTCGGTCACGAAAATTGTCGGTCATGCACAGGCCTAGAATTAATATCAAATGCTGATAATTTAGAGCCCCTTGATAATATTAATATTTTGGTATGCTAGTCTAATTAAAAAGAGCTTAATCAGGTTATTTCTTCTAAAGCTAATTACATTATGCCTCTGTGAACATATCGTCCCAGTAAGTCTCTTAACGCGTAAGTCCGCAGAGGCCAATTTTACAGGAGAGACAAAAAAGTTCATGAGCCGAAGTGAAATCATGAATCGCGCATTTAGATCACATGACAAAAAGTGTAACTTTCATTGGCTCCATGGATTTGATATTTATAGAGGAGGTGGTGAAACGTATTCAATAAAGCCAATAACGTCATGATCCAATTTTCCGGACTTACGCATTTAGAGACTTACAAGGATGATATGCTTCTTTAATAATGCCTTTGTGTGCAGAAATAGATCCTTCATTCAAAAGATTAAAAACTGGATATATGTACATGTATAATGCAATCTCTGGAGCCTGACTAAATCTTTATCATCATACTCTGTGACCGCAGCCAATCCACTAATTCAGTTAACAGGATAGTAAGGCATTTAATACTACAATAAAATGCTGATATGTAGAATTCTTTACACAGTGCTGATGTATGGTATATTTGTGATAATCAGACCATCTGCCATAGTCTAAGGCTATTTTGCTGGAATGTAATTCTTGTTAACATTTCAGTTAAATATACCCCATGAAATTTGCAAATCTCAAAGACTAAAAGTGGCAGTTTCAACATGAATTGCAAATTATCTCATATAAAATGAAATGGATGTAAATTTGCTCAACATAATGGCCAAAATAAGCCATGGAAAGTACAATGTTGAGGATGTTCCTGGCTATCAGATTATCTAATTTGAAAAGTGCATGATTTTGACTTTCACCAGCAAATACAAGAATGATACAATTTATTCCTCTATCTTATGCTTTTCATCCAGCCTAGAAGCAGATATCTTGGTACCATTATACTATGAGCAAGTTATTTCTGAGATGTTGTTCGCCCCATTCTCGTTTTCCTTTGAAGTTTGGATGGTAGTCGAGAAACTGGGAGATAGGAGAATCAAATATACAGTAGGACTGTGTTTAAAACGGCATATAAATGATCACTCATGCCATAATGAAAGATTCCTTAAAGTTAAATCTCTAAGTTCTATATTGAACAAAAAACTTAGTACATGTACATAAAAAATTCTTGATGTAAATTTTAATAACCAACATACAAAACATAGCACTCAAACAACAACAAAATAGTCATGGTAAATAAGACATTTAACAAAAAAAAAAAAAAAAAGGCAGTAATTCCATCATAATCTATAGGTAGTTCTAGGCACATTTCATACTGGCTAATTACATATTTTGCTGCAATGGCCATGTGCAACAATTAATGTCAATCTGGGGAATGGCTTCTTTCCTATTTAGCTATTAACAACAAAAAAACAAGTGCTCACCTGGATACTACAAATTTTGGTTAATGCCAGAGAGATGCTGAAATAACATGTTATTCTTGTATTATCAAACAAGCATAATAAATACAGAATCAGTATGAAAATCAGCATTAAATAAGGTAACAATGTGCATCAAATCAGCTGATCTCTCAGAAATGTACAGATTATTACAGACTTGCTCTACATCATGTAACACTTACCACAGATGTGTATTTAACATCATCAAACTTGACTGGTATTAACCTCATGTGAACATTATTGCTATCAGTAGTGTCACATAATCATAATCAATAAGTCAGAACCTCTAGTTTTTCAGTTTAATCTTTAAAGAACATTATTAACTTTGTAAGTTGATCAGCATTTCACAAGGTTGTTTTTGTAATACAGATTTTCAGATTGCAGATCAGGCAAGGGGTATCTGTCTCTCAGATAGCAATATTGGCTTTTTCTGAAGTACCGGTAACTATGGTAATGCCTACAACACTATATGCATGGCTATCAACCCTGGATAAACATGTATGAACAAATTTTTAGCTCTCTGATTTGAAAAGTTCCAAAAGAACAAAACAAAGTTTTCGAAAAAAATGATGAAGGTTAGCCATCCTGCAATCTACATCATGCATTACCAATTGTCATCTAAGTTTCTCCGTTTACAATTGGCAAGTTATCACTCGTGCTCTGAAAACTTTGTTCTGTTGGCACCACTGCTACTTCTGCTGGGGCGGCTTCTGCAGATGGAGCTAAATCTGTGGCAGGAGGTGCAGGGACAGCAGGGGGTGACTTGGGTTCTGATACATCAGCACTGACATTATTGGCATTCTCATTTATCCTCACACTATTTCTAGATGTAACTTTGCCCCCTTGTACTGAACATGTGGAAGATTTTCGTTTAGGTGATGTTGGCACTGAAGGTGTTTTGTGATTGGAGCTTCGTATGACTGGGGCACTCCCTTTCTCACATGCAGATAATGGTCCCTCCTGCCCTGCCTGTATAGCTTGCCTTTCTTCCTCTTCCAGTCGGGAGTAGTACTCTATAAATTTCTTCTGACTAATAGGATCCATGCGACTCCAAACAAAGGCTCCATGGCGCTGTGGTAATGAGATTAAAAAAAAAAACAACAAAAAAACAGTTATAATTTATTCATTCTTCTTCAGATAACAATGGAAAGGAGGATGAAACCAAATATTGCTAATATTCACTGACTTAAAGTTTGCAACAGTACTATAGTCTTGTTCAATATACAAGTGAGCCTAACAAATAGTCAATGAAATCACTATGTGCACACATATTATGTTAGTGAAGTGATCAGATGACAGAAGTCAGCTCTCTCACTGTACATTACTATGTCCATCATAACTTCGGTTTTGCATCCTATCAGTAACGCTTTATGTCTCGCAGCCAGTCAAAATGAGACGTATGTCAATTTTTCACCATATGGGGTTTTTGATATCATATGAAAGCTTATTTCATACCCTTACAGATGGTGAAAAAAGTTCTGAGTTAGCTTTATTCTAACCAGAGATATTGTGGTTTAAAGAGACAAGGAGGGACCCCCAGCAATGACCTAAATTTCTAGAAAATCGAGTTTAAATGAACGGTCGAACACATAAATCTACATACCTACCTCACAAAAACCCGATATTAATGAAGAAACATTTATAAATTGAGGGTAAAACCGATATTGTCTTGTTCAGAAATTAATGCACTTTCGATTTCTGCACTAAACAAAATTTGATGTCTGACCCCCTCATCACATTCAAAGCCCGATTTCTCGGTTCTAGCCCAGCGACTTATGTCTCATTTCGACTGGCCGCGAGACATATTTCAACTGAGGAGATACAATTACAATACTCACTGGTCAAACATAGATAGTCACAGTTACTATTAGTGTGTGTACATGAAAGTTTCTTCCCACAAAAAGTGCTAATTTCAACAGAAAATTTTGCAGCTAATAATTTTTGCCGCAACATTTCAGAACACTTTCTGTATTAAACTCAAATAATTAACAGTTCTTCTTCTCTCAATTTCTGAGGATTATTTAAATATATGAAAATAAATCAGATAATCACAATCCTTTTTGCATTTCCTATAAAGATACAATAGATCTACATGAAAAGCTGAAGAGGCGAATATGATGAAGAAGACAGGTAAATAAGAGCAGCCAGTACTCATGCTCAGGTTGCTTTGTAGAGGAGACTATCATTCATGCCAAAGACAAAAATGATATCTATAACCAGATGGAAGATCACAACAAGTACCATAAATTAAATTTACAGATGACATTAAACAAAAAAAAAAAAAACTAGGACGATTTTTTTATATTTTCGAAAAAGTATTCGATTTTATATGCCTGAGCATTATTTTGCCATATATAAATTTTGAGGATAAGAATCTTATCTTTTGAAAAGACATGCCCAAACAGATTGTAATAAAGTACATGCAATAATTGACCTTTATAAATTTGACACTTGGTACAGCTTTGAGCCATTGACATAATACATAGAAGCAGTGCATCTGAAATGTTCATTCATTGACAGCATGTGTGTAGGAAAGTGATCCTGAGGCATAACTGAAAATAGTGTACATTACATGCAATAAGTTTACAACTGTTACATGTACTGAAATGAACTGAACATGCTAAAACATTATTTATTGTATTATTTATTGTCCCACCTGCTTGGTATCAGTAATAACTGACATAGATGTACATGTGTTGAATAAATGCATTCTACAGTAACTATTTCAACCTGATTACTCTGCTAATTTGCCACTTTCTTGCTTATGATATTATTAATGCATTCGCTATGTTATGAAGTATTTGTTTTACCCAAGAAAAGCTTATAAGAGTTTGGTTTTTTTAATGAATTGTTTTATTAAATAAAAGGGATGACATAAAAATTAGCTTAACCTCCATTGGAAAACTGCACTAAATCTATGTACAAATTTATATGTAACTTTGCCAAGGTGACCTGCCAAACAATGGACAATACAAGTTTAGCAGACAAGATATGGTTAGACTCAATCCACGAAGGTGAACTGCCCTCAGAAATTAACATTTCATCCTGCTCATTTAATAACAGTCTTAATCATGGTTTGGCCAAACTGAATTCAGGCCATAGCTGAACAGTTTGAGTTTTTACTACACTGCTCTTGAAGCATTGTCTCCAACATTGGATTTCAATAAAAACTTCCACCATTTCAAATAAACTGTGTCATGTGATGAAGTGAAATGAAACTTTTTTTTTCTCAAAACTGAACAAAAATGACTTTTGCATTTGTCTTATTGACATGATGATACACAAAAATGTATATGCTTCTCTGTAATTATCGCTACTCAGTTCTTTGTTTTTAAAAATAAAATATTATGTTTTTTTATTTAATATTATATTTTATTATATTATATTTAAAAATCTGTGGGAGAGATTGCGAACACAGTGAACATTAGTGCTGGGCAGAAATCTGGATCTTAATTTGGATAACTAGTTCCAAAGTTTCCAATTTATCCAGTTCATTTACCTGATCTGTTTATCAGGTTCTTATCCACTTATCAGGTACATTTTCCAGACCCGCTTATCAGTTTAACTTCCCATATCCACTTCTGCCGCATGGCGGGGTGGTTGATTGTGATCACTAGTCTTGTCTTGTCTACTCTTCGCTTGTTCTACTAGCGCATGGAGTGTAGGGTATGTAGGGCGAGAAAGGGAGAGTGTTAAGTTTAGGCCAAAGAGTTTATATGCAATCGACGGTGGGTATGACTGTTACAGTACTTCTTACCCCCTCCCCCCCTCCTTCCTCTGCTGTTTGTGGTGATGTCTTTTGATCTTTTACATTGATGCAGTAGTATGGGCGTAAACCAGACCAGTTTACAAAGCGGCTCACTGTGCTAGAGTGTCAGCCCAGAAATCACAGAGTTGCTGCCTTGATGAAAATGGGTAAAAATCCAGTTTAGAGCAAACAGTTTATATAACCTCTTTGGCCTAGAGCCAGTTATTATGAAGTGTCGCTCCTTGTGCCAGTAGGGCCTCGCAGGCAGGATTTCAGACAGGGGAACTGGAATCACAGATTGGCATTCATTGGCAGACTTGAACTGTTAGCTCTAGCCATCAAGCTCTCAATAAAAAAGTTGAAAACGGAGGGACTAGATCTAGATCTAGGACTGTCATTCGCAGCCAGGTCTTCAACCGGTTCATGTACTGAACTGGTTGTGCTCATTAACTACGACAGACTACACTGCAAACTAAGCTTGAAACATGATTAATTATACTTTGTCATGTGTTGGTATTTGAAGGTGTTGACATGATTCTATTCCCTAACAAACTATGAAAATAAAGCAACAAAAACATGCAGAATAATTAGAGAAGCCATTGAATGAATGAATATGGAAGAGTTTTTTTCCTTGAAAACATGTACATGTATGAAGGTGGTGCAATGGTCGGACTGTCCTCGTATAGCTCAGCATGTTTAATAGTGTTTAGGACTGTGTAGTATATGCTCGTGTTGTAAAATTGGCCATAAAATTAAATAAAACCAAACAACAAAACAACAGTTCATCATGCTGCACTAAGCATTGATCTGCGTAGCAGTGCCAACGGCCTGGGTTTGTGATGAGCGGAGGAGAGGGGGAGAGGGCTAAGTGTGCGTGCCGTCCACAAACGGGGCAGACACAAAACTGCGAATGAGCGGGCCAGCTGGTGGACGAAACCAGTCGTGTATTGTACTTAGATCTATAAAGTAGCCAAGCGGTTTGCTGTGCTAGGTTAGATCTAATTCAAGAACAGAAATCAGATTGCAAGTCGCTGCCCAGATGAAAACGGATAAAATCCAGTTTAGAATCAGTTATTATGAAGTGGGTGATTTGAAAATACAGTTTATCAAAATCCAGATCGATGCCCAGCGCTAGTGAACATGCATCATTCATATCATAAACCTGGCAACTAAATAATGATTTTGTGCAACAAATAGTGCTTTTGCTAAATGAACAAAGAAAAAAAAAAAATATTATCAAAAGAATAGTAATATCACAGGGAAATGAAATATTATCAAGTCAGATTTTAATCTGAAAGGCGTGAATGCCTAGGGACCAGATGGAAAAATCACCATGCAAAAATGAGAGAAGATGAGATGCGTGCATTTACAATGTATGTTGTTCTCTCTTCCTGCCCATTCTTCACTGCTGTTGCTCATGTCTTACTGTTGGCGCGGTTGTGGGACTATCCTCTGCAGACAAAGAGAGAGACATACTCTTCCCTGCACACACAAAAGGAAGAATACTCTCCTTTGCTGATAGGGATGAAGGCATGTTATCATCTGAACTAGAAGATGGCATTTAATGATCCTCCAGAATCCAAAAGTGAATTGTATGTCTCTCTGAACACAAGGGTGGAAGGCCATGCTTTCCTTGCATTGCAAAGCCATTAGGGTTATACAAAATGACATGAGAAGCGTATGAAATTAGCAGAGATACTTAGTTAAAATGATACAATATCTCACTGAGTGATTGTAAGTGAAGTTTTTTCCAGTTAATTCAAACCCATCCTTGCCACATTCAATTGTTATGACATCACAGACAGAAAAAAAAAAATCCAGACAATGGCTAGAAATTAACATATCACATATGCCTCATGAGATAGTAAGTCAATCAACTGACAGATATACATATAAAAGTTTTAAAATTACAAACAGTTTCACACTGATGCAGTTTTTCTCCTTCAAATGAAGAAAGTGTATTTTTATCTCGATATTTAATGTTACATTGTGAAACACCATTATTAATTATTTTTTTTAATGTGCTGAATAATTAAGAACAAAAAAAAAGGTAAAACATTCATATCGAAATTGTGAGTTGGAAAATACAGGCAACCCAATTTTATAAGTTTGTCAATGGCCTATCAAACTGTGAAAGATGTCACAAACACAAAACAAGTTCGAACCACAACAATCCAAAACAAAGAAGGGAAATGTCTTACGGAAGAAAGAGATATATTGCAAAGATGGACAGAATATTGCTCAGAATTGTACTCTCACAAACCCTCAGGAGACCCAAATGTTCTAAATGTCCCTCAATCAACAGACACTGCCACAGATAGCATCCTACGAGAAGAAGTAGTCGCAGCAGTTTCAACTCTAAAATCAGGCAAATCAGCGGGAGTCGATTTCATCAATGCAGAACTAGTAAAAGCAGGAGGAGACTCAGCTATAGATATGCTCTATCATATCTGCAACAAGATCTGGCAGACAGGAGAGTGGCCAAAACCTTGGACTCAATCGCTGGTGATAACACTCCCAAAGAAAGGCAATCTACAGCAATGCCAAAACTACCGCACCATAAGCTTCATCAGTCATCCCAGCAAAATAACGCTCAAAATCATCCTAACTACGCTCAAACGACAGGCAGAGAAAAATCATTGCTGAAGAACAAGCAGGCTTCAGATCAGGCCGCAGTGCAACAGAACAAATTTTTAATATCGGAATAATAATGGAAAAATACCTCCAACACCAACAGGAGCTTTACCATGTGTTCATTGGCTTTAAAAAAGCATTTGCCAGAGTCTGTTACAAAGCACTGTGGGCAACAATGAACCTATATAATATCATTGCAAACCTGATAAAGATCATCAACTTGTACAGCCAGGCCACAAGTGCTGTATTCTACAAAAACAACATTGGAGACTGGTTCAAGACAACAACTGGAGTGCGGTAAGTCTGCCTACTCTCCCCCACTCTCTTCAACATATTTCTCGAGGAAATCATGACAGAAGCCCTTGAACAACATGAAGGAACAATTAGCATAGGAAGAAGAAACATCACAAACCTTCGTTTTGCTGATGACATAGATGGCGTTGCCGGAAGCGAACAAGAACTAGTCAAACTTAGTAAATCGACTTGAAAAGGCCTCCTCAGATCACGGCATGGAAATGTGCAAAGAAAACAAAAGTAATGATCAACAGCAACTTCACAAACAATATCAAAATCAAAGATCAAAATCTCGAGAGTGTCACAAGCTTCAAATACTTAGGGTCAATCATTTCAGATGAAGGATCAAAGCCCAAAATACTCTCCAGAATGGCACAGACCACAGCCGCGCTAACCAAATTCAAACATATCTGGAGAAACAGGAATATCACCCTAAGCTCAAAGATCAGGCTTATGTGCCCCTCAGTGACATCAGTATTTCTATATGCATGTGAGTGCTGGACCCTGACAGCAGACATTGAGAGAAGAATAAGAGCTGTTGAGATGAGATGCTTCCGTAAACTGCTTAACATCTCATACAGAGACCATGTCACCAATGAAGAAGTGAAACAATGCATAAGAAGTGTAATCGGGCCTTACGTCGACCTTCTATCACTGGTCAAGCAATGTAAGCTGAGATGGTATGGTCATGTCACCCGTTTCTCAGGCCTTGCTAAAACCATCCTACAAGGCACTGTGCAGGGAGGACAAAGGAGAGGCAGACAGAAGAAGAGATGGGAGGACAACATCCGAGAATGGACAGCCATGGACCTGGGGGACACACCGAGGAAAGCAGAGAGCCCGGAGGAGTGGAGGAGATTTGTTGTCATCTGTTACAAGCGATTCAAAGGATGAAAAGTCTATGGGAGCATGATGATGATAAATGGCATTATAAGTTGAGACAACAACAAGACACTTGTTATTATTATGATTAGTGAGTTACAAACATGGAAACAACTCATTTGATGGGGGAGACAGGTGCTGTTATTTTGGCACATCTTCATATAAAGCACATAAATTCTAGAGATTATCATAGCTTCTCTTATATATGCTATGGTGCTACAAAGTTATTACTTGCCACATCATTGGTGGCGTGATGAAATCAGTCATGTCTCAATATATAAAAGTTTACAGGAGAGTAATAAACAAAAATCTCGAGCTGAACTGACAGATGACTTTTCTTTCTCTACACTTGCCTGAAGAGAGGCTTCTAAAAATGTCTAGTTTTAGATAAATTTGCCTTTGATATAAATTTGTTTAATATGCCAGATTTTGGCATATGGCTGATTTCAGCATACTGCTGACAATATGTTCCCCAAATATGTAAATAAACAGATTGAACCTCTTATGTTTATCCTTGTACAAGAGGATTAACTTTCAATTATGTCTCTGATTAAGATGCCAAATGCTGTTTTTCACATCTGTTATGATGACTCAGTGACAGTTCTACATCATGATGCAAGCATATTACCAAATATTCTTATATGTCACAGAATTTTATTTTGGGCTAGTATGTCACTTAACTGGCATAATGCATGCACACATAAACCACAGATTATCCTCGTCGCTGCTAATATCTGATATTAAATAAAGGAGTGACACAAAAAAAATTCTATGTGCTTCAATGACTCAGACAAATGAATATTATGTTGCATGTAACTGACCTTGCCCCTGATGGGATAATTTGGATCATTCCGACAATTATACATGTGTTCATAAGATAGGCCCTCCTTGTAGAGCCGCTGAGATCCATCTCTTTCTCGCAAAAAGTTCACAGGCACTGTAGACAGAAATAGAGACAAAATCTATGTGACAAATATCAAAGAATTATCATATCAAAGCTATCCATTTACAGGAAGTGTTTCTTTCCATATTCATAAGTATGAAATGCCCCTTCACATTATGGTTCTAGATCTTGAGCATTACTGGAAGAAGCGATGCAATGGAAATGTGTGTAGATGAGGATGCTCAAAGCCAACACCTTGTTACATTTAAGTTAATAGATATTTGCTTCAAATATTAGAGAATTAGTGATAAGCCACCATTGAAAACTATTTCAGTTTTATTCCACTACAAGGGATCTAAATTCTCTTATATAAAGAGGTGTGTTTCATGTAGAATTATACATGAGAGTTTAGGAAGGTTTGAGCTTTTCCTTTCAGAATTAAGGCAACAGAAAAGCAAGTTGTAGAAAATATCATTGGTATAATGACTCATGTGTGAACATATAAGAAAATAATAGTTGATGAGAAGTTTTTGAATTTTTTTTATAGCATCCTTTAGGCTGTAACAATGGTTGCCAACATGAGTTCCATAAAACCATATACCCCCTCCCCCCCCTCCAGGATCAACCTAAAACATGGCCAACTCTCAGCAGCAAACATATCCAATCTCATCTGGGACAGAAACTTTATTTACAAAATCTGAGATCTTCATGTTATATACAATAACAAAGTTGAAGTTAAAACTTTCTGAGCTTCAATTCCAAAAACTTCTTTTAAAATTTAAAAGGAAACTCAATCTAAAATAATTACTTCTGCCATGCAATTTTATGCATGTCTCATCATCAGAAAGGTGATGTCCTGATTAAACAGGCTTTGGCAGTAGGACAGATGATAAAATGGGAGAGTGTGTGTGTGTGTGTGTGGGGGGGGGGAATTGGAAAAGTAAACTGGGGTTTGATTGTATGTCAAGCACATAGATGTCCCACTTACCAGTACCCAGGGCCGGTTCTCTATCAGTGTTTGCTGTATGTCTGCCAGAGCCCCTTGGTCGGTCACCATGTTGGCAGTTGTAATCAATTCGGTAATGAGTCTCTTCTGTGAATGGTGGAGTTTGTAATTGTCCTGGATTGGCCCTGGTTGGCCACCATCGGCCTTCCTCATGTTGTACAGGGGCTGTATACACCTGAAAGTCAAAAAACAATGTACTGAAGACAAGGCATGTTAACCTTTGAACTGGCACAGACTTTCAGTCCAATATATATTCTGGTAAAATATACAGAATACATATACATGTTCACAAATGTAATTGCTTTTTTGTGAAGCCATGTGAAGAAATAATTAGTTAACCTCTACAGATATATATAGGCAATGGTGTTTCAAAATACAAAGCAGCTAAATTTGTTCTAGAAATTTGCAATTAGAAACAATCACTGTGAGACAATTAATGAACATACTATACATAATTGATCAGTTATACAGTATATGACCTTTGTGCCACTTAGTGCATGAGTGGAACCATCATATCACAACTGTTCATAATGCAGACACATAAAGGTGCCAAAAATTCACATTCACATCCCTTCATGAAGCATGGCTGTGCCCAAAAATAAGTGAAAATTCATAAAATATTCTATAATCTTTTTCTAACCTATGAGCCACATCACACATATAATGAAATACATGTAGCTATATTATACATGTACATACATATTGCTTTGGTTTTTATTTTGGTTTTAGCTATACATGAAAAAGAGCTCTAGCACAAACACTGAGACAAAGTAATAACTCCTGACTGTGTGAAACATTTTAAAGGATTTCCTTTCATCCTATCAATCATCTTGTCTAGCTGCTATGGTAGCCAGCACAATGCATATGTCTGATCTATATGTCTACATATAAGACCTATCTTTTGAATTTTCACTGAAACAAATTTTTCAGTGATACCAAATATATGCTATATCAGCTGATTTTATGAATTTTTCAGAAATATTCCAAATTAGTCTGCTGACAGATAAAAAACAGCATAAATCTGTAGCAATCAATTGGAATGAACAATGTCATAAGTACAAAAAAGACTGTGCGAATGTAAGCACATGGGACATTTATTGATTATGTTATCCATTTAACATTGGGGATGTGAACAAGAGGGAATATTTCACAACTGATATATTGCTCTGGTTTTTATTTTGGTTTTAGCTATACATGACGAAGATGAAAAGAACTGACTTACATTGCAGATAGGTTCATTTAGAAACCGCACATTTCTGTCTAGGAAACCACACGCTCTTGGCTGGGGATTATGAGCTCGGTAATCTGGCAATAGTTGGGGCAGAACTCTTGTATTCTTGAGTGGGCGGAGAGACTCTGTTACATACTCTCTGTGACTTTCAAGTTGCCCTACAGTGTTGCTTCTTTGCATAACTTTAGGTGTGGGTGTACGGGGCTCAAAAGATGCTCTGTATGGTAGTGGTCTGTACTTGGGATGATCAGACACTGCATCCTCACTTATCACACGAAATGAGTCTGGACTGATGAAATAGAAAAATAGAACATTGGATTTATTCCTGTGATATTGTCATGATCACAATTGTAGTTTTTCATCAGACAATGCTTATTCCTTTAAAATTCCTCAGGAAAACTTCTTTTATAATATGCATTCTGACCACAAATATTTGTAGCTAATTGGTATGACCATTCAGAGCCATTTTTTTACCTCTATATATAGGAAAATTTCACCAGTGGAAATTTTGATGGCTGTTTGATAAATTAAATTCATGAGCAGGAATTTTCACTTGCTGAGACAAAACAAGATTTACACAAGGGTAAATGAAGAGTATTTAAAGGAGCAATTTTGCTTTGCTTTCTCATTGAGTCTTTCTGTTTTTGACTGCTCATATTCTTATATTTTTGCAATGCAGCTTTTGTCAATCATCAAAAGAGTAGCCTAATGCAGTAAGACAATCAAGCAGAGTAACAATTGACAGCTTTTCTTTTTTCTCAGTTGTTCACTGTAAATGAAACAAACATCAGCATTAACTTAACCCACAACATACGATTGATAACAGCGAATGTAGAATTACATGTATCATGTATGCTGAAAAATACTGAACATGCACTGGCAATTTTTCAAAGCTACACTCATCCCTCTTTTTAATGTCAAATTAAATGAAAAACAAAACATATCTGACATCTTTCACTTGTTTTTGCAAATTTACTTTCCATACACGAAACAATTTCAACAACGTGATACAACCAAGGAAAATAACAACAGACTTAAAAATTTCCTTGTCAAAGTATAAATGCTGACTCAACATAAATCTACTATTTTGGCCTCAAATGATCAACTGAATTGAGAATGAATATACACTGTCAGCGAGAATGAGTAGTCTAACATTACTGAACTTTTATGTCACACTTGTGACAAAAATATTACAGATATGAAAAATAAATGCCATCCATGTTTCATCAACATTTGTGCCAATCTGAAATCAATTTTTATTCATAGTTGCTGAGAAAAATTCAGATTGAACACAGCAAGTTGGAATTTTTCTGTTGTGATAATTTCGAGGTATGAATTAATGAATGTAAAGCGAAAGTTAATTGAGAGGTTTACATCCACATACTTATATTTCTCCTCAACTTTCTTTTTCCGCTGGATAGGAGGCATGAATAACGTCATCTTGTCGGTAATCTGTTTATCCTATTCCAAACCCCCGACAGAATCCAGTCTTGGGCCAGATGTGAAATAAATTGACGCTTCTGTCAATCTTGTCGGAAGACTTAACCCGCCATTTGTAAACTGTTGCCAAGTTACTGCCGGAAGTGTCTCGTGAGGTCCTTGGAGACGTACAAACAAGATGGCGGCGATGGTGAGATTGTTCGGTGAGACAGAGAATATAGTGAATGAGATATACGAAAAGAAAAAGTAAGAACTGCTTTGTATCTTATCTTTATGATTCATATGTTTTATGTAAATATATATAAGTGTTTTAGTTACATTTACCGTAGTATTTGGTATCTTAGAGATAGAAGGCCGCTTCAGTGGAAAGGGGTCAATGCGGGCCGTAGTCCTTAGTTTAAATAAATAAGCAGAAGCTCAAAAGTCAAGAGGAAGAGATCCAGAGTGGATAAGCAAATGCTATACTGTGATTTTGTCAGACTCATCACGTTCCAAGTGGTAGACATCAAGATACATTTCCTGTTCTCCTAATTTCTTTATATTCTTGGGTGGAACAGTAGGCCCTATTTCCCAGATAGATCTAGATCTAGATCTATATTAATTGCTCAGAAAGAACAGTGGTTGGAATGTAAACATATCTAAACAAACAAGAGAATTCACTGTGATTGATATATATGCATTTCAAGTAAGTTTTGAAATTGATCTTGCCATTAGTTTGTCATACTTTGCTGCAAAAGGGAAAAATAGACGATACAATATGTGTGCATGTAGTGAATAGACATAATTTTGTCATGTTATTGTCTTTTGTTCTTGCAGTGAAGCTGAGAGTGTTCGACAAAGGGAATATGCGGCAGCTGTAAAAGTGCAAGCCTGGTTCAGGGCAATCAGAGTTAGATCATATCTAAAGTAAGTTGTGTGTCTGCTATTTCTAACAATTATATGTGTGAAAGATCTGATCAGCAAAAATGGAGGAGAATGCTAGTGACCCCAAATTTGCTTATGTTATAATATTAGTGACAGAATTTGCTCACTTTCTTCAGATTTACTCTTTCAATTTTATTAAAATTTCTTTCTGATTCCAACAACTGATGCTGAACAATTACCAGATAAAATATAATTAGGAAGAGCCTACTTTTGTACACATACATTTGTAATATTGATCCTTTCTTGTGCCATTCAATTCTAGACACCTGAATAGCTGTGCCACCAAGATACAGAAATTATGGCGTGGTTACTTGGGCCGTCGATTTCACAGGATTCTTCTCAAGGTAGATCTTGAAGTAGTCTTTAATTTTTTTAAGTTGAATCTGAAAAAGAAGACAAATTAAATTAAACTAAATATTTGATCCGAAACATGCTATTATCATGCTAGAAAGTTTTGTTATACATAGTATTTCTGTATCTATCACTCTGATTCCATATTAATGAATCACTTTGTTTCAATTATTTGTTTTATGTTCTGTTTCATTGTTTTTTGCTTTCTCTTGCACTCTTTCTCTCCTGCATTCTCTCTCTTTCAGAAATGTACAGGGATACAAAAAGATTTCTTTATATATAATCTTTAAGTGTCATGTATCTGAAACACTCATTATTCTTTATCTCAAAATTTCTTTGTTCAGTTGCTGAATTACTGTCACAAGCTTTTGCTGCTGACAATAAATTTGTTTGTAATTAGTTAAATATATTGTATTCAATTTTTTAAAAAATCGTATATTTCTATCATTTCTTTTTTTTTAAATTCTTTTTTCAGAATACTGTCTTCATTATGAAGTTGAACCATTACAATCTTATGTCCAGCAAGGTAATCAAATGTTGTTGCACTTTGAAATTTAAATAACAGTTAACAGGAAAAAATATTTGGTATGCATGCATTATGTTTTAGTGATGAATTTCTGAATGGATCATCAACAGATGAAAAATTTTGATGAACTTTGTCAGATAGTGAAATTACAAATAATGGGATCAGATGGAACTATCTCTTATCTATGAACCAGAAACTCTCAGTGTCAGACATTCTACTCTTAAGAATAAGCAGTTAAAATCATCCTTTATATAGCATAAAAATATATAGGTACTGCCTTGTCATATTTTTATGTGCCCTAAATTAAATAATACTAGCTCTACTCTGCATGTTTATTCAAGTCCCTGTATTCTGTAATCAAATAGATAGATTAATTTAATTTTGAGGGAAACTATGGAATTACATAGCAATAAATCAATAAAAAGGGAACATTTTTTAATTCTGCATGCAATTCATTTTTTTCTTAAGACGTATGATAAATGTAATTATGCTCATTTTTCAATGAAAAGAGACTGAAGTTCAAACTCAGACTTGAGCTGTGTTGATGCAAAACTACTTTTACTTGAATATTTTTCATCCCACCTGTGATTTGGCTTGATTTTGTTGCAGGTGCAAAAAGTTTGGAGAGGATATTATGTTAGGAAGTATGTTTTCAATTATTACAGCCGAAAGAGATATTTAGAAGCACTCCAGGTGAAAAATGAAATTATCAGGTATGTATGATGATCCTGAATTTCAAGAAATGACATAGTTACAGAAACATCTTAAACTCCACCTTCATTTGGGGTCATAATTTGCCGTATGATATATGACTACTTTATGTTGCTGATTGATAGTCTTTCCTTGTTACAGCTAGCACTGACAATTTTCATGAAAAAAGTGGCGTTTCACTTCTAATAGACCATATGTCAATGTTGGAGAAACAATCAATGATGAAAGCGCTATACTCTTTCTTTCCAAGAGAAACACTGAATACTCTCAGGCACTTTCATTTGATCAGATTTCCTCAAATGTTTTATCATAATGCCTCTATCATTGTGAGCTTATGAACCAATTAATTAACTGGGAATGAATGATTATATTTTCTTTCCTTTACATGTTGCTGATTTGTCCTGCTTAAAGACTGGAGAAAGAAGCAGATATTCATTATTGTATCTTTGGCACAGAACATAGTTGGTACTTGAAAATGTATGTTTTGCATCAGTTCCAGCATGAGGAACATTTATATAATTAATGGGGAAGGATATTATAACTTTAAGGCACTGCTGAATTGTTTAGGCTAGCATATGTTGAGTAAAGGTTAAGACATATGGCTACTGATATATATTTCGTTCAGCTGTTAAAGAAAGAGAAAGAGAATAGTTTGCTTGACAAACAGACTATTGAGGTGCATTTACTTTATTGTTGCAGTATAAAAAATCACTTTTTGTATGTTTCCACCATCAGATCAGAGCTGGCCGATTATGCGGAACAGCAGATGGCAGCAAGAAAACGAGAGGAAGAGAAGAATGAGAAACAGCGGCGAGAACATGAGGCAAGGAAACATCACTATCTTCTCAGCACAGAGGTTATTCCTGGCATGTTCAATTCTCCATTCTTACCGTAAGTACATATTGTTTTGATATTTAGGGAAGCTTGCATGTGACAGATATATCTAGTTCTAGGCTTTGGTTCTGATTGTGCTTTCACAGAATGAAAATATGAAAACTTGTGTTGAAGCCTAAAAAGAGTTGTGTCATAGATAGTGTGTTTTTATTATCAGTTGGCCATGGCTAGCCGGACTTAAGTCCGTATAGTCTCGAAATCTAGCTGGACTTATTCAGTCCGTGCCATTATCATGTAGCCGTGAATGTCTATGTCCGCTTCATGTTCTTTTGGGAGGGGGTGGGAGGCATGTGTGTGCAGCTTTAAACACTTTTAGCTAAAAAATAATATGCTAATCAGTAAATGATGG
>JBCEWB010153396.1:0-10629 GCA_039654565.1 Peronia peronii
ATAGATAGATAGATAGATAGATAGATAGATAGATAGATAGATAGATAGATAGATAGATAGATAGATAGATAGGTAGTCTATCTATCTATCTGCCATCGACGTGGCCAAGCTTCTACCCACGAGGAGAAAAATCATGAAAATAAAAGCGACTAGTCTGATCATTTTATGCGAACGCCTCCTACCAATCACCCATTAGGGTGTACATATAGACCCCCTCCCTCCGATGGAAAGTCATAGGAAGACCAAGATTCAGTGACAGTCACACTTAAGTCCATAACATGTCCATCCTCTAGACTATTCACCTTGCAGGTGACAGAGCCCGCCATCTCTCGGCTATTCCTTTTTAGCGGTCAGAAAAACTGAAAATGAATCAATAAGAATGATTGCGGCTCGAATCTTGTTATGGGGGGAGTTGTAAAGCATGTGACCGTATTATTCCCATAAGAGATACAAATGAAGTGTAATCTGTGGTTACTGTCTGAACTCCTGATGATTACCGTCCCACAGGAAGGTATGAAATTGGGAGAATCCGCTGGACGAAATCCCAAGCCCAGAAAATTGAATCACCTATGCAAATGAACACATCTGGTTGGTGGGTGGCTCTAATTCAGCAGGTGCTCTCCATATCCGTTTATTAACCGTTTAGAATTTGAAAGAAGTAATATAATAAAATGAATATAGTCACAATATTTCAGATCGATGTTGGATTTCAAAAACTGACAGTGAAATCAGACGTAAAGACCGCTCGTTGTTCATTACCATGAATCTGTATTTACTTTGTAATGCGAAATATCTATGATGTTCAGACCGTTCAGTATTTTGAAGTCTATCTTTATATGTGCCATGTCTCGTCATGACAGAACAATAGGTCATTCTGTTGTACTGAGCAAACTCAGTAAGCTGATTTAGCGTCAGTCAAAAGTGTGACGTAGTTAAGAGAAAAAAGAAATTGTCTATCTCCAACTAAACTTTTGCGTACCTCTTACTGGAGATAAATAATTTTTAGAATAATTTTGTCAGAAATATATCGAGCAAGAGCACGGTACACTGTTGTTCACTCAAACAACTTCCACCCCCCCCCCCTCCCCTCCATAACACCTTACAAGATTCTCAGAGAACCATGCATTTCCCTAAAACTTCACTTAAATGCATCCATCTGTTAAAAAAAGGAATAGTTTTCAGTAAAACAAAACTGAGACTTCCGTGTGTATTACTATGACAATATCAATTCACAAGATAGGCCTTTAAACAAAAAAAAATCTGGTCATACTTTTGCTGTGGCGGAGCAACAATATAAATGACTAGGCCTACACGTGGAGGTACTGTTCTAATTAAGCACCTTGAAAAAGAGAACAACAGTCTCCATTGCTCTACATAATATTTCACTGATTTCAAAAGTTGGAAATTGCGCCCCCCCTCTTCCCCTTCCCAGATGATTACGAGCGTAATTAGATGTAGATTTAGATCCTGAACAGTTGCCCTCTTACATTAATTTTTCTAAGACCATGGGCATGTTATTAGTTGTTGTTGATACTTTGATGTGTTGATTTTTTATCGACAACCCTTGCAAGACCATTTGACTGCATGTTGTCGAGTGTAAGGCAGAAAGCACTACAAATTTCAATCTTCAAACAGCCATCATCTGAACACCAACATCAACCAATTGAGCGTGGAAGATTTATCTCCACCAACACCTCTACATCTAGATACAGTCGAGTCCATTCAAACCGAATTCTGATAAAATGAATTTCTGATAAATCGAATAAAAACGAAACAATAGATTTTTTTCCTCTTTGTGCCTATTAAATGCCCCTCGCATAAATCGAAGCCATCGCCGTGCGTTTCCTTTAAATCAAACTGGTCAGCGCCGCCACAAAGGTAAAAATCGGCTATTGTCGTCTCCACGTGGTTTCCACCAAGGCGGATGCCGGCAGTTTGAAAACAAAGGAGATAGCGCCACCGATGGGGCGAGAGGGGTCAGACAATGTATTGTGCCTTGCACTCAGCGTAAGTAGGCCATGGGGGGGGGGGGGGGGGGGGGGATGAACAGTGTATCAGGGCCAGCGCTGCTGATAATCAATCGATAATCAAGTATCCTAGCAGAACCTATAGTACAGGTATATGCGTAAATGTACTAGTACACGTGTTAGATCTACATGTATTACTAAGTGTGCAGGTTATGTCTTTACATTACTTTTGCTTTCAACGCAGCCCATATTAGGGTTAGCAATCCAGTCATACGTGAGGGCTTGAATTTAAGATAAACGCAAAGTTCAGGAGTCATAGCGCGATTTTTTTTATAAAGAGAAATAATCCTAGAATAAAATAAAATAGTTCCTCATTAGTCATTCGAGAATTGCTTCTGTAATACGTCTAACCTCCTAGTGGAGATTATCTTATGGCAATAACTGTGATGGAAAATAAGTCGAAGGCCCATTCACTTGCAGGTAGAATACAATTCCACGAAAAGATAAGCTGGGAGTTTGTCAAATGTCAGAAATTTAAAAAGCGCACCAAATATCAGATTGAAAATTGGGGCTGGAAGAACACTTCAAAAATCAGTTTTGTTTTATTGCTATGTCAAATCACCAGACTCAACATCTTGTGGGCATTACTATTCACAATGATGGACAGTTGGCATCTCTGTTTACTTTACCATACCAATGCCATACCATTATTGCTTTCATTGGGCTCAAATGTTCTTTCAATAATATTCATCAGACAGAAAACAATGACCACTTAAAACAAACAATGACAATAACAGCAAAAGTATGAAACGAGACAACTATAGGGGCATTTACCAAACCTATAAAACTTATGAAAATATATTTGCCTACAGGCAAGTTTATAATGCTTTAATTGTTGTCACCTAAGGAAATTTACATGACTTTTAAAGATTAAAATCAAGTAGGGCTGATATTGCAGAAATAGACATTAGCCGAATCCTCAATTGAACAAAAATGGCCTTGAAGTTGTTCAAAGCAAGCCACTGTGCCACACAGATTTATTCAAGTATAAATCTATGTGTACAGATTCTTTTTCTACTTTTACACTGTATTTAAGACCTAGAAGAAAAACATTTGAGAACTTGAAGGTAAAGTCAATAGCATTGTTTCTCTTTCAAACTAGATCTACATTTAGACTATCTCTTACAATGCTAAAATGAAAATAAACTGTTGACTTGCAACCATGAGGCCTTGACTTTGCCAGCCTTTTATGAAACAGTTGTAGGCTACTGACCTACAATGACTGCAATTTGAACATCCTTACTATCCTTTGGTATACAGAACAAGCTTTTTTTTTTTTTTAAATCATAAGATATGATCAGAACTCGCGCTATGAGGAGACACACACACACACAAAAAAAGATGATCTCGAGTCAACCTACCAGTGTCCGACCACCGTCCCTAGTCAAATCACTTTTCACGTCCGTTTGCTCAGATGGCAAATATATGATTTTTTCCCACCCCCTCTTCCCCCTGTTATCCCTTTAGAGCATCCATTTTTGACCACGCATGCATGAGGTCAGTGACCACATTGGCTCCAATCATCGGCTGAGTGATCTTGATCGACTGTCAGTGGAGAAGAACCACCATTTTTTAAAAAATTGTTAAAATGCTTCTCTACTTTCAACTTCTGGTTACAGTAACCTACAGATCATATTGTTGGCATTCTACTTTGGAAAACTGGCATTAGTGAAAATGAGTGTTTGGTCATTCATATTGTCACTTATCACAATCAGCAGCATGCAAAAAAAAATATTTTTCAGGAGGAAGAACTGATCGGCTGAAAACCACTCGTCGGACATCAGCAAGGGTGTTAGGACAGGGGCAAATTTGGCTACATCAGTTGATTAGGCACTTGGATAACCCGACACGGTGGCAATCGCAGAGCGCCGTTGCCGCGCCTGATTTTTTGGGTTGTGTCAGGAGCCTACCGAGTTCACGTGATCACAAGAATGATAGCTTGCAGTTTACACTGAGATTCTATAACGTAAACTTTTACGTAAATACATCCCTATGTGAAGTGGTTTCCTCCAAGCAGATACATCAGGTGATGAGCAAATCTGTAATGGGAATGGTCTGTCAGGTGAGGGGTGATAAAATTGGCACCCACATGAAACTGACATGTCTTTGTAAATACATTCCCTTCTCCTATCATTGACTTATTGCAAATATTATTACATGTGAAGAAAGGGTGGAGCTAGGGGAGAGATTAGAGAAAGACACTGGCCAGCAAGGTGGTCAATCTGGACCTGCATTGTCACCATTGTGTCACTCCAAAGCCAAGGCAGAGTCTCTATAGTCAGAACAAACAACCTGAGGCTAAGTATTAGCGCCGAGATCCAGATTGACAAGCCCGAAAAAGGCGCATTGCGGGGCCCTGTGGCCCTTAGGCTGGGTCGCAGTTCTAGAGTTAATTACTAAAAAAATCATAACTTTGGTTTCATACAAGTTCAGGAGATAATCTTGGTACCATGGAATCGTGTCAACAAGTCTGACAAAATGAATTAGCTCTTTACTTCCCCAAACTGATTTGAATTTTTTATCCAAGTACCTAGGTTGACATGGAATTGAACCTTTTCACGACAAGCTTATGACATTCCATCATGCTATTCTTAGAAAATATGTTTCTGCTTCCTTTCCACAATTAGAAACAACAATGGCGGCACCCCTAGTGCAATGAGAGCGGCCATTTTGTGAAACTGCCTCAAGTGATCAAGCATTTTGTGTCAAGTGGGCCAACCACTTTCGTTTACATCGCCAAATCATATGATCTGCTATGATCTCATTGATTAGTTCCCCGTACGCACTAATCAATCCTATTTGGCGCCTTTTGAAGCATTTACGTTCACTCTCGTTTTGTTGATCGACCACAATCTGCAGAAACTGACACCAAGGTGAGTTTTTCCATCATTTTTAACACAACTCTTAGCAGGTCAAAGGTCACGGCTAAGGTTTTCTCACCATATTGTTGGTCGTTTATTTATGGAAACCGAGGTAATCCCGATCTCGAAAGCACAGGAAACCATCTTAACATGCCAGACTGGCCATTATCCGGTCATGTTGCATGTCAAAAGGGTGGTCGGACTTTGGCAGCATATTTTTTCTATCCTGCTCGTCCGATCACCCTCTATTATTGCATTAAACACACCTTTCATTGCTAATTTTCATTCCCATACTCACTGCAATTATAAATTCTAATACAGTGGTCTCTGCCTGAGAACTCTGTCGTCGGGAGACAAAAAAAGTGGGCTCTTAGGCGGACGGGTTTTTAGGCAGATTGAAAAGTTTCGCAACCCTTCTGACCACAGATTGTCTTCATGACTATGATTAGTTGATCGTTACCGTTAGTTAAAGATTTATCTATGCAAATAAGTATAGCTCCTTCCCTGTGTGTGTGTTATAATTAAATCTAGCAATTCCTGATCTTTTTTAGCATATAATTACATCAATACTGCTCAGGTTTCAATGTCGAGTGAGTTCTCATATAACGGTATCATTGTTGAAAACATATTGCTATGCTACCCTAGGGATAATCGCACCAGTCATTCAGGTCTTTACAGACTGACAGAAGTAGCAGTACAACTGACCAGTCAGCAGGCTAGACTTACTCTCCTTATCCACAGAGCCAATCACAAGTGCTGTCCCATGTGTTGTCAAACAAAGAAATGGTAACGGGTTAGTCCACAATGTGGCCTGATTATGCAGTCATACATCAACCATCACTTCCACTCCTTTGTCTACCTGTTCTCTCCACCTCTGTCCCCATTTCACTGCACATCTAGCACTGTGGGTTTCTTTCAAGTGGACAATATGATGTGAAATTACACCATAAGTACTTTCGAGTCTTGGCCTGACACCGGACTCTTAAGCAGATTTTTTATTTGGGAGTGGGTTCTTAAGAGTGGTAAATTATACAGGGAAAATTCCGTTTTCCAGCAGTGGCGGGTTCTTAGGTGGAGACCACTGTAACACTTCATTAAAATCATTCATACGACACCTTCACCCCACTACCACTATCTGGCAATGCTTTCTGGATTTTTTCTTCTATCAATATGTAGAACATTTCACCCCATTCACCACGGTCTGAATTGCAATGCTGTATAATCGTTTTCTAGATTTTTCTTCTTCCTAGTGGTACATGTCATCCTAATTACCACTATCTGAATGTCAATATAACAGTTTTCTTGACCTTTTCTCCTCCTTAATGGTACATTTACTTAAGTTATCCTTAGTGTTAATACATTCAAGAATGGGCAAACCAAAGACCTCCTTTTCAAAAGAAAGCCTCCTTCACACATGAAATAGTATCAACTGGAAGGATTTGGGGACAAGCTGAAAGAGAAGCAAAGACAGCTTGAGGGGGGGAGGGGGGGCAGAGGGAGGAGACAAAAGAAAGGGTGACATACGTGAGAGTAAGAATGAAGATGAGTTGGAGTACATGGATAATAGTTCCCTAGACAGCATTTTATATGAGATGAAAGTGGAAATAACATAAAACATTGCTTATATAATATATAAACAAAAAAAAAATAAACATGTTGCTAATGTAAACAAACAACCCATCAGGCTGGAGAAGGCTGGTGGTCCGCATGAGGCACAGTGGTCGAACTGGGGTTCACAAAATGTTCATTACACAGAGCCATCTACTTCCAATTTCTACTTTGTGACCCTCTACTAATATTTCAGGAGACATGACTGCCTGATCCTGGAAATAAATTTTATGACTCTGACATCATTGCTTGAAATACTGCAGCTGTTTTTTTCAGCCGTGCTCTAAGTGGTCAGGAACCGGTGGGTTGACTCTAGATCTGGTACAGTGGATCAAAATTTAAACTCTATTCCTGGTTATCTTATAATATTAGGCTACATTGCCATCTTTCTCTCAAGATCTAGGGTAGATCTAAATCTAGACGTCTAGTCTAATTTCGATCTAGACTAGGTCTAGATCTCGATCTAGAGTTTTAGTTCTAAATCTAGAGTCTAGGCCTAAACCTAGATCAAAATCTTCTAGATCTAAATCTAGACTAGATCTTGAATCTAGATCTTGTAATCTAGACTAGTCTAGATCTAGATCTATTGCCTATCTAAATACAAGAATGACAATTTCTCATCAAGTACTGGTTCATCACTGCACAGAACTAGAAACAGAAACAGCAGCTGGTTCGAGAATGATGCCCAAAGGCTGAGTATCGCACACCATGCATTAAACCCACAGCTAGGTCATGAAAGGCATGCCAACCATGCTTCATTGGGAAATCGACGCCATTTTGTCTGCGACGGAAGTCGGCATGGCGTGTTCGAATTTTCAGATTTTATTTCATCATTTCTAGCTCCTATGTCTTTCAGATAATTCAGATGAAGCCCACTAATGTAAATTCTAACTCTGTGCAGAAGCAACTACAATGCTACAATTGCGTTCAAGAAGACTGGACAACAGACAACTACACAAATTAACACGCAAAATACAGCAGCCAACATCACCTGGACGAAGTATCAGCCAAAAGAAAGAGAAAAAGCGTAGGTTATCGACTTGCTGTTGCGCATGCTCAAAACCTTGACCTTCGTAGTTAGAATTTTCAGGAGCTATAAAGAACGCGAAACAATATGAATATTAAAAGTCGCGTCGCCAAGCCGAGGTAATCCTACTTTCTTAGGATTGAAAGGCTTTAAAAAAAAAAAAAAAAGTTCGCGCCGGGGGCACCCAGTGGCTCTGTGGTTTGGCGTCTGCTCACGGAGAAAACGGGCCGGGATCAACTCGCGGATCCTGCATCGGGGGATGGAAGGACACGAAGATCGAAAACCCGCATTTTTTCAGTGACTCAACGGTCCCCTGCCTTCCAGTGGGTAGGGAAGCCCGACGTTTAGCCTTCTCGGATAAGGGCGAATATATTTTGGAGGTCCCGTGTGTACGTGTCGCACGTTAAAGAACCCTTGGCGGTTCAAAGTCGATGAAATCGTGCCGCTGTCCGGGCAAAATTTCCAAATTCCGAATTTCTATCCACAAAATTTCTCCTACTTTCTTTGGATTGAAAGGCTTATGAAAAACAACAAAAATCGCGCCACAAAAAGAAAACAAAATTATTATATATATATAATTGGGGGAGAAAAACAGATGGAAGAAACTGAGTAAAAAGAAATGTTCAGTGTATGTGTGCGTGTGTGTGTGTGTGTGTGCGTTTGTGTGTGTGTAAATAATTGTCTACAGTACAGGCAAAACATCTTGAGCAAATTAGGCAAATGTAATCTGAAACTATTTAATTAAAGAGCACACAAATGAATCACTTACGTTTCGCCGAGATAACCACCCCTGTGGAAGTTAAAAGATGTAAAGAAAACCACAACCATCACTTATAGAGATAAAAGATATTCATAAATTCTCAGTATAATTATATTTCTCACTTTTTTTCGCTGAAGCAAAAACGATAGCCACTTAGTGTTGTTCGTCCGTCGTAGCGACGAGGGTCATCTTGTCATCTTCTTCTAGGAGGTTGGGGGTCTCTAGGTCTGTGGGTGCGTAGGTGGCTGATCAGGCCGATTCTAGCTCGGAAGGTTCTCAGACAATGTGGGCAGGGGGTGGTGGCAGCAACTGGGGATCTGTTAGCGCTGTCCTTCCTAGCTTGTCGGCGTTTCTCTGCTGCAGCTGTCCTGTTGGCCTCAGTGTTTTTGGCGCCTTTGTGGACGACAGTGCGCCATTCACTTATGTCCAGAGCTGTTGTTTCCCAAGAGTCAGGGAAAATGTCGAAGGCCTTGAGTGAAGCTTTCATGTTGTCTTTGAAGCGTTTTTTCGGGGCCCTGCAGGAGCGCCTGCCACATTTGAGTTCACCAAACAGTAGTCTTTTTGGAAGGCCGTAGTCTGGCATGCGCACTACTTGACCAGCCCAGCGTAGTTGTGACTGCATGAGCATGTTGAAGATGCTGGGCAGGCCGGCGCGGCCAAGGACCTCAGTATCTGGGATCTTGTCTTTCCACTTTATGTTGAGCAGCTTTCTGAGACTGGTCGTATGAAAGTGGTTCAGCTTATTGGCATGTCGTTGGTACACAGTCCAAGTCTTCCAGCCATAGAGCAGTGCAGTGAGAACTATGGCGTGGTACACCTTGATCTTGGTTTCTGTGGTGAAGCCCCTCTTGTCCCACACGTGGCTGTATAGTCTCCCGAATGCTGTACTTGCTTTGGCCAGTCACTTCATAATCGATGACGACATTTCTGGACAGCGTGCTCCCAAGGTAGGTGAATTTGTCCACCACGTTCAGTCGCTGGCCTTTGACAGAGATGTTCGGTTCGGTGTATGATTTTCCTGGAGATGGCTGGTGCATGACTTCTGTCTTCTTTGTGTTGATCGTAAGACCGAAGTTTTCGCGCGTGAGAGAACAGGTCAACGCTGTGTTGCATGTCCGCTTCTGAAGCAGCTTTGAGGGCACAGTCATCAGCAAAGAGGAGATCATTCACGGTGTCAGACTGGACCTTAGTTTTTGCCTGAAGCCTCCTGAGGTTGAATACAGAGTCACAAAGCGCCATCTGATGGCAATTCCCATGTCTGAGTCTGGTAATGGGTCGGTGAGCATGGCTGAAAACACGAGGCTGAAGAATGTCCGGGCGAGGACACAGCCTTGCTTTACTCCATTGGAGACTGGGAAGGGGTCTGATGACTCGCCGCTGTCTTGGACTCTGGCCTGCATCCCGTCATGAAATTGATGTACAATGGCTATGAATTTTCTGGGGCAGCCGTACTTAGTCATGATTTTCCAGAGGCCTTCTCTGCTGACAGTGTCAAACGCTTTGGTCAGATCGACATAGGTGAAGAACAGGTCTGTGTTTGGTTCCTGGCATTTCTCTTGGAGCTGTCTGGCCGCCAACATCATGTCGATTGTCCCGCGTTCCTTCCTGAAGCCACATTGACTCTCGGGGAAAAGGAGGCCTTGCTCTAGGTGGGCGATGGGGCGGTTCAGGAGGACTCTAGTGAGTGTCTTGTTTCGTTTGTAGAGATGCACGATGGAGGCATCCTTGAAGTACTGGGGGATTGTCACTTGTTCCCAGATGATGTTACGTTCTATATACGTTTTTCAACCTCCTGGTGGAGGTTATCTCGAGTCCCAGATGAGTTGAAACAGCTGACGTAGTCTTTCAGCTAGGGCCGTGCCGCCTTCTTTGTAGATCTTGGCTGGGATGGAGTCTGAGCCAGGTGCTTTCTGAACCTCTTCTAAAATAGGCGCGTCGGCTAGGGACTCATCTGTTGGGACAATGGCTTCATCATTGATATAGGAAGAACTATTCAAGACTCCGTTGAAGTGTTCAGCCCATCTGTCAAGTATTTTCTCCTTTTCTGTGACCAGTGTTGATCCATCTAGGTTGAAGAGTGGAGAGGTACCTGACGACGAGGGGCCGTAGACTTCCTTCAGACCGCTGTAGAATTCTTTCATGTTGTGTGTGTGTGCATGGCGCTGAATCGCATTTGCCTTGGCACAGCCATGAGTCCTGCATTTCACGTAACTTGCGCTGGACAACGCTGCGTACGTTGCTGAGAGCATCTTCCTTTGCTGTGACTTGGGGTCGTCAATGTGCGCTTTGTAGGCACAGCGCTTAGACTCGAGCAGCTGCATAATCTCAGAGCAGTTCTCGTCGAAC
>JBCEWB010153418.1:0-10629 GCA_039654565.1 Peronia peronii
GGGGGAAGTGGGTGGGTTAAGAAAGGCGGAAGGTGAGGGGGTGGGGGGGGGGGGGAGAGCGTTACAATTTCAAAGCTAAATTGCCGCGTAGGCTAAAGTAGATTTGTGTAGTAACCTATATAAGATCCACTTTGCCACTAAACCAATAGACTATATAAACACTTTCTTTCTTAGAATCACAGTTTTCACTATGAAGCGAGTCAGAAATTGGATGTCAAAAAGAAATCTCAACCCTTGCCCTCATGGGCATGATGCCTACATCGGTCTGTTCCATAGGCACGCTTTATTGTCTTGGTGTGAAAAAATTCACGTGTAAAATATTCCACCTCCTATTTTCTGCTGTTTTAAAAATGGTAGTTATGTAGAAATCATAAGCCTTGACAAGATGTAAAAACAATAGATATAAATAGACTGTTATCACCAATTGCCATCAAATTTTTATATCGAGAATGTTGTTTAATTAATATTGACGTATTCATATATTGTAAGATACATGTTCCACTATTAATTAATTTAATATAGTTTCATAGAAAAAGGGAAACTGTTTATTCGGGTGATTGGTCGCCTAGATAGTAAAAATATGATTGAATGCAGGGTCTATCTGGCTGACATGTCTCTTAAATTAGTGGCTAGGATTAGTGTTAGGGGTTAGGTAAGGATGATACTGTCTCACTGACATGTTACCCAAATAGTGAATATAATATAGAAAACTACTGTTTAGGTATGTCACCCGAATAGAACCTGTTGTGCAAAATAAATAAATAAATAATAATAATACATTTTTAATCTTTTCCCAAAAGAATGATGAAAAAAATACCAATCAATTTTCTAGTTGCTTTAAGCTCGGCAGGTTCTCGCTTTTCCTGGTTTAGGGTCTAAGAAAGATAGCAGGATAATAATCGAAAGCAATTGTCATACAGGTTAGGCTTCTAAGTCAGAGCTCCTTAGATCCCCCCCCCCCCCCCCCTTTTCCTTCTCCTCTCCCCCATCCCACCATGTAGCTTTATGGAGCCGAGATTTCACATAGAGTAGTAACATTGATCACTTCATATGCACATCTCATGTCTGTATGGATCCCTCCACTCTCCGCACACTCATGTCACTTGCTAGAATGTGTGTGTAGGAAAAGAGAGATGAAGTGAAAGAGAAAGAAAGACAGAGAGAAAGAGAAAAAAGAGAGGAAAAAGGAGACAGAGGGAGAAAAAAAATAAAGAGAGAGAGTCCTAAAAGGGAGATTAATGAGAGAGTGGGAGCGGACGAGAAAGAAAGAGAGAGAAACAGAAGAAAAGGGTAAGAGAGAGAGAGAGAATATGATAAAGCAAAAAGGAAAGAAAGGGATAAAAAGGGATAGGGAGGGAAAGAGAATGTAAGAGAATGACCCAACAAATTAGTCTGTGACCATGTCACTGACAGACACAAACACACGACCAAACAAGAACAAAGACAACAACCGTCAACCTCTGCCACTTGTAAATCTTGAGATGGCGTTTCCGAGCGTTTCTGACTTTGTGTCAGACAGCGACGAGTGGAGATGAAGACATACGGCTCAAACCGGCCTTCTACCTTCTAACTCTTCTACTCATCCTCCCGTCCTCCTGCCGTCTTTTCATCACCCTTCTCCAAGCAGGAAATCTTTTGTGAAAATACGGACGGAATCTTTTTTTTTTAAGTAATGGTAAACGTCTAAAAATTGAAACTATTTTGTTGTTTCATGGTCTAAAGGTACTTTTAGGGTTAAAACTACATTTTCTGCACTGTGTGAAAGATCGCAAAACTAACTCAATTTTTGTTTCCATCCTTCGACAGGATTCGAACCGACAGCACTGTCTACACTGTCATCGATAGGCGCAATGTGGTTGATGTCGTGATGATGCGCCGTAAAATCCCAATACAAACACTGTCATCGTGAAGCACACGCGTCACCCCTCGGCCATGGTGTTCCCTTCACCCAAACCTGTAAAAAAAATTTTGGATTTGCACTAGACTAGAATACTCACAAATGCCAGGGAACCGTTGGGTCATTGGGAAAAAAAAAGAAAAAGCAAAAAGCAGGCATGTTCTAATCTTTCCCATTCTCTGGTAGCATTCTAATCTGTAACAGTTTTCAGCACTGTTATCGCGAGCAGACATGTAATCCCTCGGTCCAGTTCCTCCTCCATTCGCACGTGAAAGAAATCTAGATCGGCTGTGGGCTAAAATGAAGGCTTGACTTCATCACGTGACTGCTCACGTGCGAGATGAGTAGACAGAGAAAGAAAAAAGAAAGAAGACAGGAAGGAAGGAGGGAAGAAAAGGGGCTGATTTTTCTATTGTCTTTCTTTCTTTAAAAAAAAATATTTTAACATTCAGCTTATGTGTACGGACGAGGAGAAGGAAAGAAAGAAAGAACAGAGAAAGAGAACAGCAAAATCATTATCTCTTTTCACGTCAACACACACAGACACGCCTTAATGAATTATTCCGCCCTTCAATACCCTCATTAGCAAAGTAACCCAATTATACTTATATAAAGTTTCCCAGATCCTCGAGCGAGAATAGCGATAGAACGTCCAATCAATGCATTAACCCATTCAGTTTGGTGAGCCACCCACAGCGATGAACAGCATGTTCGTAAGTTCTTGACAAAGAACCTCCTTTTTTTTTTTTATCTGTATAATCAAACATCACTTGCAAAATTAATAATTATCGTTAACGTTCCTCTGACAAAGAAGTTACTTGTGCTTCTACTGGTCATTGATATATAGCGGGAAATGAGACAGGATTTTCGCCTCCAAGGCTTAAGTTCATTGAGATACAATAATGTTTCATTAAGTCATCTGTTTGAATACGAAATGGATCAGTCATTTTGATATTGAATAATATTAGGTAAGCCAGCTATCTCATTCCTGTCTCTCTCGCTGTCTGTCTGTCTGTGTCTCTTTCGCTATCTCTCTCTCTCTCTCTCTCTGTCTCTCTCTCTCTCTCTGTCTCACTCGCTGTGTCTCTTTCGCTATCTCTCTCTCTGTCTGTGACACTCGCTGTCTGTTTTTCCCTCCTCTCGCCAGCTGTCTGTCTGTCTGTCTCTCTTTCTCTGTCTCTCTCTCTCAGTCTCTCTCTCTCTCTCTGTCTGTTTCTGACATAGTACAAAACAGAACAACTTCACTAGCCCAAATTAAGCTTGGAAATGCGTATATGGTGCTAAGTCCATCTTTTTTTTCTTTCTTTTTTTTTTTCTCTTATTTAAAATGTTATGCTCCCTGTTAATTTGCAAGGCTAAGCACATCCTGCCTGGTTCTTCCCCTGTGCTATGAAAGAAGATAAAACAAGAATAAATATACGCCTAAAGTTTAGTTTTCTCCATGCCAATATGCAGGGATGTATTTCCAGTCCGCTTAAAATTTGTCTTATCAGGAATTTCATTCTATCCCATCCTATCTTATCCTACCCTGTCCTTTCTCTATCATATCCTATGCTATCCTATAACACCCCTGTTCTATCATATGCCAAACTATCTTTCTCTTCGTTATCCTGACCTGTCCTGTCCTGTCCTATCCTATCTACCCCTATTTTATCCTATCCTACCTTATCCTATCGTGTCCTATCTTATACTATTCTATCATATCCCTATCCTATCCTATCCTACCCTATCCTATCTTACTTTTATCCTATCCTACCCTATCCTACCTCTATCCTATCCCTATCCAGTCCTATCCTACCTTATCCTACCCTATTCTATCGTATCCTACCCCTGTTCTATCCTTTCTATCCTATCTTATCCTATAATATCCTATCACGTAATATATGAGATGCGACACGATGAAATCAGGCTCTTGTCAAATTTTGAGCATATGGAATTATTGATACCAATGTTAAACTTATTCATTTTCCTTTCTGTGTGTAAAAAAACTGTTGTTCTACCTTAAATAGAAGTCGAGATATTGGCAATTAAAGAAGATGGTGGTGACCTGTTGCTGCAGGTGAACTTAGTGAGAAAATTGCCTGATCACTTTTGTAAATCTTTATTAATCTGTGTTAGTCCATGCCACTAAATTACAATTTTTAGACTTTAACTCAATCTACTTCAGCAAATTTAACTCTGAAATGCATTTCTAGATTGATATACAAGGGATCTGTGAAGAAAAAAAGAATTGCCTTAAAAATTCGTTCACTGTTGAAAAACACATGATTTCTCCGGTCACCTCAGTTTGACGAGCGCCTGATTTCATCGTGTTAGGTCTCATTTTTCTATCCGCAAGGAAAGCAAAGTAGATCTATAGTACTAGTGCTCAAACACGGTCCATTTTGATGAAGAGAGAAAAACTATTAGGCTCCAGACAGAGCTGAGTAGGCAATCATTCTTTTCACGAAAAAGAAAACAAGACAAATGACCGAAAGGTTAAGGACCGTCATATTAAGAAAGCAAAGGATACCACAGCCAAGGGGGAGAGATCAGAGAGTCACATCAAATTTAATTTTCTAATAATTCAGAACGTAATGAGAAATCGTCAGTCTTCATTACATCATAATTTGGGATATTTTTAGACCAGATATCCTTGACACTGTGTCGACCTTAGCACATCACAGACAGAGTAATTGACTGCTTAGGGTGACGCCATGGGTGCTTTATATTGTCATTCATGTTGACAGAGCAATGATTTTATGGAATATATTGTAATGGATGGATAAACAGACGGATGAATGGATGGATAGACAGATGGATGAATGGATAGATGGGTGGATTTGTGGATGGATGGATGGATTGATTGATTAAGGGATGGATGGATTGATGGATGGATGGATGGATGGATGGATGAATGGATTGATGGATGAATGGATGGATGGATGGATGAATGGATGGGTGGATGGATGGATGGATGGATGGGTGGATAGATGAATATCTAAAGACATGGAGATGTCTTTGTTTCGACTCTTGAATAAGGAAGATCGAATTAACACGTTTTCAACTACTGTAGCTATATCCATAGTTGTAGGCCAACGGATGTGGTTTCAATGGGATGCCTTGCACTCAGAGAACGAGATGAAGACAATCAATTATTGTTCAACCCTGGAAGTATTAACATGCCTATCTGTTCCAGTAGAAGGTCTTTAAATTTTGAATGAGTAAATGAAATGAGCTGAAACATATCTGAGGGCATGCAAGCACATTTACAAGAGTCAGTCCGGCTTTCAGACGAGGAAGAGATTCAGGAAAAAACTCTGGATTGAAGGAATGACAGAAACACTACGACAGTACGGTGATTTCTCCTGCTTGATGGATTCAAGCCAGCCACAGATAGGCACGTGTTTCTTCCTGTGAGACGTACTAGAGCAACATCAGAAAGACTTTAAAAAAAGATGGGCCCATTGCTACCAGGTAGTAAATAGTCCCAATGGTCTAGTGCTATCAAGTCGTCAAAATAGTCCCAATAGTCTAGTGCTATCAAGTCGTCAAAATAGTCCCAATAGTCTAGTGCTATTAATTGTGTTGTTGTTGTTGTTGCTGTTGTTGTTGTTTGTTTTGGTTGTTTCTTTGTTTTTCTTCATGTGGTTTGGGAGCTCATTTCATATCGCGTTCTAGCCTTAAATATCAAGTTTTCAAGGCTACGCAATTTAACCACACTAGCATTGAATCTACACATATCTATTGGACTGTAAGTTTATCTGTAGGTACAGGGTTAATATCGAAATATCCGCATGCTCTGACGAAGTGCCTTTTTCATCACAGTTTAGTCGTATCTACAACCTTTCAAATATCAAATAACTTTCCACACTTCTATCCCTACCTTATCCTATCCTATCTAACCCTGTCTTATCCTTTCCTTTTTCTGTCCCACCCTATCGTAATCTATCCCATGTCATCATATACCATCCTATCATATCCGATGCTCTGCTTTTCTATCTTATTATCATATCCAAACCAATCCTATCCTATCTTATCCTAAACCATACCACCCATTTTACCCGGTTCTATCCTGCCCTGTCCCGTTCTATCCTATCCTGTGCTATTTTGTCCTATCCAGCCCTATCACATCATATCACATCATATCATATCATGTCATATCATATCATGTCATATCATATCATATCATATCATATCCCACCATATCATGTCCTATCACAACATATCATATCCTATCACATCGTATCAAATCATATCATATCACATTACATCACATCATATCATATCATATCAGATCATATCACATCATATCATATCACATCATATCATATCACATCATATCATATCATATCACATCATATCATATCACATCATATCATATCATGTCATATCATAGTATATCCCCGAGTCTTGGAATGGATCGTTGGGATGTCAAAGAGGCAATCACAACCGGCTTTCTCCAGTCTTCCCAGTTCCCTCACGCTCTTTCACAGATCGTTCAGAAATGCTGTTCTCCCATCTCTTTCTCTACCCACCTTATCCCCTGCCCTGTAACTTTCCACTGCAACTCACTGTAGCAGTTCATTCCCCCATAAACTGCATACTGTTTTGTAATTCGGGAAGGCTCGATGCACGTAATTTGTAATCAATTGACATATTCCGACAGAAGTGGGCGTTCGTTGCATGTGAAAGCTAATCCTGGACATTACAGACGTTCATTTCTGTCATCAACTGTACTCATATGAAGCTGAGACAATGTTTCCTGTCTGCCATGCTGTAATCCTATTTGCGATCTTTCTGTCCGCCTGTAAATGTGAATGTATCTTACAAAACAACCCCGGAAAAGTATAATGTCTGTCATCAACTGTGAATGCAATTTCCTTTTCGACTTGTTTCACCTTATTTTATCTTATCGTATCTCGAGTTATCTTATTTTATCTTATCGTATCTCGAGTTATCTTATTTTTTTATCGTATCTCGAGTTATCTTATTTTATCGTATCTCGAGTTATCTTATTTTATCTTATCGTATCTCGAGTTATCTTATTTATCTTATCGTGTCTCGAGTTATCTTATTTTATCTTATCGTATTTCGAGTTATCTTATTTTATCTTATATCTCGAGTTATCTTATTTTATCTTATCGTATCTCGAGTTATCTTATTTTATCTTATCGTATCTCGAATTATCTTATCGTATCTCGAGTTATCTTATTTTATCATAATAATATCTTCTCTTATCTCATTTTATCTTATCATATCTTGTCTTACCTTAGTTTATCTTATCGTATCTTGTCTTATTTCATTTTATCCTATCGCCTTATTTATTTTACCTTATCTGTCTTATTTTATCATTATTGTCTCACATTATTATCTCGCTCTATCTTATCTCATCTTATCTTATGTGTTAAAAAAATTGATTGCACAACTAAATTTAGAGTTCCTAGAAACAGAGGTTTTCAGGCAAAAAGCCATTTTGTCAAGTTACTTGAGGAGGATTATGATGCTGGGCCACAGGACGATTCGCATCGATACATCATTACTTGATACAAAGCGCAGTGCTTTCCCACATTTCGTGCATCTGTATCTGTCAACAAGGAAATTTGCAAAGAAAAAAAGACGTCTAGTCTACTCGGCTCGGCACGAACATCGCCAATGGAAGGGAAAATCAATAGCTAAGGCGAAACCAATCTGTTGGGTAAACAAGTAGCTGAGAGTTTTATATGGCAAAATGCTGTTTGTTTTTTGGGTGTGATGGCGCGTGTAAGCACGAGAATGCGAGCTGAGTAATTAAGGTTGCTCGTTCCCACATTCTTGGCACGAGGACCAGGTCAGGATCTTTTGGGTCCTTAAACATGGAAAATAGTTCGGTGCCGTCATATGATATTATGGATGATATTCGAAATATAAATAATAATTTGCTGGGTATGCACGTGAATGCAGCGTGAATTAGTTAAATGTCACTCGGTTCCACCTTCTTGGCAACAGGGCTGGATAAGTCCTAGAATTGTCAAAGACTCGATCTGGTCAAAGATTCGCTATAGGCCTTTTCCGAAATGCAAGGCATTCAGAGTGACTGTTCTTGTTTGGGTAGTCTTTCTAACCATTCTGTAGTCTTAGACAACCAGACATCGTTTTCAGTGAGCAATCATCATAATGCTAACCTTTGGCCTTAATTAGGTTTTTTTGGGGGGAGGGGGGGGGAGGGGGGAGGGCGGGGTTGCACTTTTGAGAAACTCACTTAAGACTTATTTATTATAAATATTGTAATGCTTTTTGTTAGACAATTATAGAAAATTTTATTATTAGGGATAGGATAATTGTTGGATATTGGTAATTTTCAACATGTTTTACACTAACAGATGCACCCTGGATAGGACAGTGACGTAATGGACTCATTCTGAATCTCGTAGTTTAGTCACGTGATCAGGGAATTCGGGTTTCAATGCGTGAGGTCGGCTTTACCCATTGCAGACCAACATAAAATGGTCCAATGTGCCATAATTGTGAATTTCTCAGACTCCCTGGCACTACGGCTATTTTAAAGATCCTACTTCTTGTACTACTGGCCATTGTTGGAAACGCTCCACTTTTGTTTGGAGCAGTAAGGTAAAAAGTGTCCGGAAACGGCGATTTCCTTGTTGCTTTCTCTATGATCTAATGGGTCATTAAAAATGTCCAGAAATGACGTCATTAATATCCGTGTTGGTACTTCAGCGAGAGGGGATAATATCAATTTCCATTCTCTTTTTTTTTCGTCAATGAACAATATTTTCAGCCATGAAAAGGCAATGAGCGAATTTCCTGATCACGTGACCATTTCGAGATTCCGAATGAGTCCATTAATACATGCAATTTTGGCCTAAGTCAGATTTAGCGTAAAAGGTCAGCAGTACAGCGCAATGTTCATTTTTGTTGAAAGGTACGAGAGTTGTGACGGTTCTGTGAATGAAGTTGTCTTTTTGATAACATTTCGAACTTGCTGACGTAACTTCAGAGTTGTTTTTACGTAATCTACGATCACAGACCAAAAACAAAGGGTTGTTCTCGTAGTGGGAAAAATAACTACCGAAACAAGGTTCAAAAAAGAAGTTTCGTTTCATTTTTGTAAAAGCCATTATGATAAACCATTTAGTTACATAGTATTTCTCCTACATTGTCCCCTGTTTGGGTTTTCCTGAAGCCTTTTATGGGTTGTCATTGATTAAACAAAGCAGGCAGTTATGAAGAACAGGAAAAAACGATCATCCAATTAAACTTTCATAACATTATGATCAATTTGATTTAATTATGTCATCTAACAAAATTAGAAATGATGTGGTGGCTATGATATCCAAGCACGTCGTAGTCTCGGAATTAAATTGTCTTAACTACAACAGTTTCATGTTCTAGTCAGAACAACTTAATTCTGGGGTGACGACGTGCTTATTTTCCTTAACGATCAATCCAGCCTTACTCAACGGTCATCTTTGTTGCAATGCTGTAATATATTTGGCCTTGATCTGCCCACTTTTATGTAACGAATTGTCTAGCCGTACTCCTAACTAACCTACATTCGGCCAATCTTCGTGTCCCATAACCTAAAACGAAATTTCTAACCCTGCTAAATTATTGATTGTCTTCGTGTCTATTTGAAGTTATTACGTGATCATTTTTTCCGTCCGACTTTTGACTCATTCGACTAGGTACGTGATTCAACTACTTCGGTTGGTAGGTTAGTGCAGAGCTAACGCGCCAACCGCAAAGGGTTAGGGTTAGGGTTAGACTGTCTAAAATTTCAAGGGATCATGACAATGACAAGGACTCAAGTTCAGCTAGTACTTCAAGACGACATGGACTCAAGTCCTCAAAGCAGGTAGCTAAATCAGTATTAAGTGTTCAGTAATATCCTGACTGATCTTTGTTTTTTCCGAGGGTCACCAAATGTCCATCTCTAGCAATGCGGTTCCAGATATTACAGATATTGGTGGAGGAGATCATGATAAAGTGTTTTATGCACTCTTTGTTCGTAGGCAGTGGCATATTAATGTCTATCACACTATATTATAAAGAAACTGGCAAGTGCCGGAGCCTGGATAGCGTAGACCGGTCGTTCGTTGAATGATTAGGGCTCAAACACACTATACTGGACATATGAAATTGTAACTATTTGTATATTGAGAAACGTTAGAATTTTCAAGAGAAAACAACAACCCCCAAGAAGCCCCATTTCAGGTCTCTACCTACCCACTTACCTACTTTGATGCAATACCATTATGAGCTTGGCCTAGATTTGCCAACACTCATTTCAACATAACAGTTTTGAAATAATGGCAGTCAAAATCAATATCCAAGATTGCAAATGGTGGAAAGGGCGTAGAAACATTTTAAAGAAATCGCTATAGCGAGAGATATTGTAAAAGTACCATGCCGTAATTTCATTTATCTAGAGCTCTCAGCCGCTTTGATTTTGTTTGATTTCTATTAGGATATACAGGTGCATCAGTAAGACTAGGACTATATCTTGCTTTAGTGCAGTAGACTTGGTTTAAGAGTTAGATAGGTTTATCTAATGGTGTAACCCATAGATACTTGGCGATCAAAGAATGTTAAAGGAAAACTGTCAAAACAAGATATTATGAGTCCATGCACAGTTTGCTGCTTGTTCACAATGTTCTGAATACACTTTTATTTTCAGTTGTTGTTGTTGTTGTTGTGTTGGGGTTTAACGGCACATCAGCACGATAACGGCTATATTGTGCCAAACACGGTGG
>JBCEWB010153429.1:0-10629 GCA_039654565.1 Peronia peronii
CCTTATCCGAGAAGGCTAGACGTCGGGCTTCCCTACCCACTGGAAGCCAGGGGACCGTTGAATCACTGAAAAAATGCCGGTTTTCGATCTTCGTGTCCTTCCATCCCCCGATACAGGACCCGCGAGTCGATCCCGGCCCGTTTTCTCCGTGAGCAAACGCCATACCACAGAGCCACTGGGTCCCCCTTACACTACGACCAAGTTGTTTGGTTTGTTATATAGGAGTTGCAATTCATCATAACTATAAATCTCGTAAAGATGTGTTGGCGAGAAATAATGATGTAATCAACAACTATGGCATTAGGAACTAGACGACAAAACCTGTTAGCCCTTTTTAATTGATAGTATAGTTGCTAGTTTGTGCCGACACCTCATAAACATTCAAAGCGGCATTTTTCAGTCAATCGAATTACCATGCTTTGCTAGAGGTATATGAGACATGAAACAGTGTAAAGAAGAGAGAACTCTATCTCTCTCCCTCTCCCTCTCCCTCTCTCTCTCTTTATCTCTCTCTTCTTTCATTTGAAACATATCGAAAAGTTCTGAACAGTTCATATCATACTTTACATGTTTTCCTCATGCCATGATACATTTTTGTTTTCCACAAATTTTCGCTCAAATAAAGTGCAGCGTAAAAAAAAAAAAAAAGAATGATAGTGTCTCTTCTATATCACATATTGTCCAGCAAACAAAAGTGATTTGGACTACCGTAAAATTGATTTAAATATTGTTAATTTGTAGTGAATACTAACTGCTCTTTTGCCTAGAGACATGAGGAGTCTGGGTTTAAGACAACTTGTAACAATGAACAGGCCTAGCCTCATTTCATTAAAATCTCTCAATATCGTCAGTTCACATTTTATCTCATTTTCTCCTCCTCCCCTCACCTTCCCCTCACTATCTCCTCGCCCCGGGCACCCAGCACACAGTAAGTTATCCCCCACCAAGTGCATCACGACTTTGTCAGGCCAAGCTTCTGGTCACTGTGACCTTGTGTTGAGCCACTTCCTGCTCCAACAAATAGTGGTCTCCAGTTACAGATTTAAGTCCATCTGTGGCGTCGCTTTTTAAAGTTTCTTCTACACGGGAAACAATAGTTCAGAATTTCTTTTGATTTTCTAGCTTAGCCCTGAAGCATCTTGCTGTCTCTACAGTCTATAGTAAGCACAAAAAAAAAAAGATAAGAACAAAACAAAAACAAAAGACAAAAAAACGAGAGAGAAAGAGAGAGAGAGAAAGAGAGAAAAAAATGTCAAAGAAAAACCGAAAGACAGAAAATTAGTGAAGAAAAAAAAAAGGGATAAAGATAAAACGCTGAAAACAAAAGAGAACATAAACATTCAGATGAAATGCTTCATTACTTCATCATACGGTTTTTTTTTTTTCCTATCCCAACCCATCGTGGAACCAACATCCGTACATCAACGGTTCTCAGCTTCCACAGCCCAGGGCCCCAAAAGACAAAACATAAAAACATGTAAGAATATCTGATATCCTGAAGTTTCCCATGTTAATTAATGCATAAAATAATTGTTGAGCCTATGAACTTTCTTTTCTTTTCTTTTTCTTTCTTTCTTTCTTTATTTATTTATGTCTTTCTTTCTTTCTTTATTATTTATGTATTTATTTCTTTCTCCTGAAGCTACTTGGCGTGGTATGGAACTTCTACCATCCGCAGTCTAGAAGTTAGATTTAAAATCTACAATGTCAGACTCAAATCGAACGACGCAAGTCGATTGATCGTAAAGGAAAACCTGGTTGCGATAGACCACTGAGTCTAGTTTGACTTGACCCGGTCACTATAGTCAGTGAGATATGATTATGAAAGTATAATGCAAGAACGAAATGCGAGTCTTCGACCGGAGCGGTCGTTGACATTTAAAACTTGACTCACCTATACATGTGATTCTATGTTCTGGTCCAGGGAACCAATATGACAAGGCTGGGTGATGCTGAGTCAGTGGACAAGTTTATACTGGATCACAGAATTCAGCCCTACTCCTAGGACCTTGCGATAAATGTTAATGTCAAATAACCCGGACTTACATTCGACTGTCAAGTGGCTACAAAGTTTAAGACTTGCTTACGGATTAGGATGTGGATCCGAGAATTTTTAAAATCAATAATAAAGGCCCATCTCTATCTGCAGGACAATCCTAGCTAGTGGATCTTCTATGCTCATAATACATATAATGATATACCAGTTTTTCTTCTATGTAGGCCTACAATTTCTCTGATTTTATACTGCAGGAACTTATCCAGCCAATATTTGTTATGTGATGCGTATTTGGCAATCAAATTGTCATTGAATGTTGTACATCCTCGAGCACACTGTCCAAAGCACTAAAGCTCTATTATGTACTTTTCCTTATAGTTGCTTATCAGATACCACACTAGACCATTATGTGTGTGTGTTTCATATAAAATTTATTACATTACTATGGATATACATATATATATATATATATATCTGAAGAGATTGTGTGTCGAGTGATAACAAAATCTGCCCACTCACTGGCCAGTCAATACACCAGATGGCTGTATAGTCTTGTCAAGCTGGTAAACATACGGTCAGTGCAGCTGAACTGCGACAGTCCTTCTCAGGAAAAACATGGTTTGTGATACAGAGCTTCTCGCGACTTACCATCTGTAATTTTACACTGCCTCCTCTCCAACAGTGCCATATTCAAACTGTTGTGGGTTTGTTTGTTTGTGTTGGGATTTAACGATGTATCAGCAGGATTAGGACTATGTTGCGCTGGTACAGTTGTGAACATTTACGAATTAAACGGCAAATTAGGGGATGTGTGTAAATTAAACGCTCAAAGATTGGAAAGGAGAGTTATCAGAAAGGGAATTTTCTCAATACACCTTCTATCTTGGTGATTGTGACACAAAAATGAGCTTTCTTAGAGAGCTTTCCATTACCTGAAGATCGGTACAGTAACTTTACCAGTGTTCGATTCTGATTTCTCAAAAAAAAAAAAAATCTCAGCCCACCTAGACTGATTTATCGCCAAGCCAGATCTTCACCAACCACCAATCTGTTTCCTGACTTTTTTTTTTTCATACTCAGAAAGGAATACTAAGACAGATCGTGACATTTTCCACGACGTTGTTGAAAGGGCATTGTAGAGTTCATCATGTTTTCTCAAAGCCGCAATGATAGAAAAGTATAGCAGTCTGGAATCCTGGGTCACGTGAATCGAGATAACCACCCGTAGGAGGTTGAAAGGCATATAAAGAACGTGGGCGGTCACGTGCATGCATATTATCTAAGAGTGGTGGATGTAAAAGAAGATCAGAAATTAGGCAGAAGATCATGTAATGAAAAATACGAACGGAAAATGGAAAATATATAATACATATATATATTAAGCGCAATTTATTTTCATTTTACAAAATTTGCATTTCATTGTTGATGTTGTTGTTTTTTATATATCAGGACCGTTTGTTTCAACTAAATGTGACCATACATTATGTATTATAGCCCAGCTGTTATTGTTTAGTTAATATTTTCGTAATTTTCCTGAGCAACAATTCGAGACCACCCACTCGCTCTTTCTTTTACATGTATTTCTTTGAGCTGTGGAATTTCAGATAAACGTATGTGGGGGTTTTCAACATCGCCCTTGTTTCCGCATATATGCATCAAAGATTCAGTGAAGCCTAGTCAAATGGTTGCTGTGGGCAGTCTGGTCTCCCTTGTCCTCCGCTCAAGAACTCGGGAATCACACAAGGAAACTCGATAATTTCTGTCAATTTTCTACTGATACCCTGTTGCGTAACTGGTGCATTTATTATTTTTCTTTCTGTACACTTTCAGACATGTTGTTGTTCTTTTTTTTTTAATATGTTATTTTTATTATTATTATTTTGATTTACTTTAGTACTTTTTAAAAAATAAAATAAATCTAAAAAAAAAAGACAAAAATTAAAAAACGATTTGAAAATGAAGAGGGAAAGTCACAACACATACACACATGCCCACACACACGTTTTGAGAAGCGAATCAAGGAGTTTGATCTGTGAGAAATTGTTATGTTTGCAAAAATCTAAGGTAACATAGCAAACAAAATTAGAGAAGAACAACAAAAACAGGAGAACAACAACAGCAGGTAGCAAATATTAAATTTTGTTGAATTTATCACGTGCTGGAGAACTGCTTGCTCTGCCTGCTTCTCCCTTGTGAACTCTCTCTCCCCACCCCATCCCACCCCTCAATCCTAGCAGGGCGGTGACGTCAGGCACAGAAGCCTCCCCAACATTTGATTGTCTTGTCATAAATCGCCGGCGATCAAACACGGTCCATCTGTGCATCTCATAATCTTGTCTGCCCGGCCAGTGGTGGGAGCCAGGGAGCCCCAGGTACTCACCCCATAGCTAGCTAGAGCACGCGCAGATTATTGATGACCGTAAATTAGGGACGATTGATCGTTTTGTCTTGCTCAGCTCCGTCAGGTAATCTCCCTTTAATTGTAGTTTTATGAGTATCTTTGTTTTGTGGCGCTGCTATTCCAACTGGTATTGGCTATTTTCTGGATTTTTTCCACTTCAAATACTTGTTTAACACTTTCCCAGCTTTGTATCCTATCCTGCCCTGTGAATGTCTGCCTCTCGGATATTCACTTTAGGTGAAATTTCAATATTTGCTAGTTTCATTGCCATATCTTTAGTTCATAGATGTTTTCAAATCGTCCAAGCTGGCTCTCTTCTGCGATTTATTTATTTTTCTCTCCTCAGTCCAGCCCAAGAAAGCTCTTTTGTTCCATTACATAATATGCCATCCCTTTATCCATCTCCACCTACCTAACTTACCAGTGAGGTAGTATTGGCTCTATTGTTCTTGCACCAAGTGGTCAAATATGTACAATGATAACTGGTTGCCATGATAACTGGCTGCCGTGAGCATCTCTGGTTTCGCTCAAAGGATCATGTTACAAAGGGTGAGTGCTGGTCACTTGGCGTGCTTCTTTACTTTGTCACACACTCAAAAAAGCGTGTGTCTTCTTGATTTGCTTGTCTCGAATCGGAATAGGAATGTATGTTCATATTCCTTACTTACACAATCGAGCCAGTATATATGCTTCACGATTCTCAGACATATGACTTGATACATCAGCCAACAAGCAGCTCCATGACTTAATCGTTCCACAGCACAAGCAAACACCCTAGCTTATAGTAAATGCGAGCTTCGTGGTTCTCGGACTGCACATGCAAACCAGCGTATGTACTTGTTTATGATCCCTCATAATAAAATTTTTAATCTCTTACACACATACCGACACGAATTGTCTCAAGAACTCGACATGGAGATAATTATGACATTTTTCTATGAGAACTGACTGGACCATGACTGTGATATTGCAGTGGTTCGTTACTCTTGAATTTGGCATTTAACCCTTTTGCTGGTAGGCTATAAGTATCAGAAGAATTTAGACATCTTTTCGAACTCCTAGACTGAGCGAGTGCACCGTGGCAGAATAAAAATACATACGTTATAGGATTGTCGATGCTAGAAAATGGTCGATTTTGACGCACGAAGATCAGCAGAATAAGTGCTCAGATAGTCTTGGCAATAAAAGAGGAGGACGATTAGGCTTTCAAGGGTCGACAGAGAATCAAGATCTTCATCATTGACCACACACAATGTGAGCCCCAGTATAAGGTGATGACAGAGACAGATTCTCCCTTCTGGCCTTTGGATTATCTTATCTCCGCTTCTCTGTGCCATGGTGGGCAGCAGATGGGCTGTGTTGACATTGGTTAGGGCCACGGCCTTCTCAGGCAGGTAACAGCGGAGAGCTCACCTAATCCTTGTGTGTGTATTGTCTCTGATCGTAACATGGCTAGCAGGCGAGGTGCGGGAAAAAAAATGTATGTGCCGGTCTTGATCTCGCTCATTTTTTTAACACTGGGTGATGGGATAGCATGTAAAGGGACAAGCGTAAAAGACAATAAAATAATGTCAATATGAATATTTTGTGGAAAGCACTGAGATACCATACAGAGCTCAGTGTAGGTCAGGGACGAGTTGGGGAAATATTTACAGTCTACAAGAATATGTGACTGTAAAGACGATCTCGATCAACAATCGTCAGATCAGAGGGATTTTGTAGATTTAAAGCTCCATGAGCCATTTTTTCAGCCAACTAAATTACTTCTCTTTGCCAAGTACCCGAGATAATTATAAGACAAGCATTATCAAGAAGGGGGAAAATCACTTTAGCCCTCTTACTTAAAATATAGTGACGTGAAACAAAAATTATGAAAAAAATTATCAAGGTAAGAAAACATGACTTACATCATTGTTGAATTTTCAGAATTTTCCCTTTGTCATGTTTCAAATGATAGGGGGAAAAGTGATTACGTGGGGGGGGGGGGGGGGGGGGGGGGGGGGGGGGGGGGGGGGGGGGGGGGGGGGGGGGGGGAAAGGGGGTACCCCTTCCCCCCCCCCCCCCCCCCCTTTCTTTCCAATCTTTGTCCTATGCGTACTTGATAAAGAGAAGTAATTTGGCTAACGGTCAAAATGGCTCATTGAACTACGTGCAATACAATGTTTTAATAGCCCTGGTTGTTGAATAGTCTTGCTTCAAAACTATGATCAGAATGACTACCCGCAGTCCTGAACGGGAAAATTTTGTAAAGGTGAATTCTAATTTCACAGGATATTGACTACAGATGGTCTGTTTGCGTAGCATATAGATATCTATGAATCATAAGTTTTTCCTCCAGAAAATGTAAGAGACCTGGGTGTAGATCACATTGACTGCCCAGTCGAACAATGACCTGGTTTTGTCTCAATTTTAATCACTCCACCAAGCACAGCTGTGCTCGTCGACACTCTTGCCATTCAGGATTTGGCTCCCTCTGGTTACTATATGGGAATGATAGATTATCGAGTTTGACCGGATACAAGCAAAAGAATGCATAAAATACTTGATTTTGATCTCTTTTAGCAGTATCTTGAGCTCCATTGCCAGGGATGGACATTGACTCTCCACTTTATCTGAGACGAAATGGAGTCTCGATCACGTAGAATACCAGTAGGCTTTCACCACGTCTCTAAAAATGAACTTCCACCTCCTATAAAGAGTGAAATTCTCTTTTATTTCCACTGCTTCAAAACATAGTTGTGAATTATTTGCCATAGTAATAATCAAGACATTTTTGGTTTTGACAAAGAAAGATATAGCGCTCACATATCTCAAAAATCCGGAAGTGACTGTAGGGTTAGCTAGCGATCAAATTCGAGAAGAGATATGAACAGAAAGGCAGGAAAAGATCAACACAAAACATAAAAAACAAACACAGAAGTTTTGAAAAGAAGGATAGTATCTAAAAAAAAAAAGGCTGTTTTGAGGCTAAAACCGAAAGCCTAGTTTGAAAAAAAAAAAGCATCCATCTCAATTTTTCCCGTAAAATATCTAAAAACTAGAATTTTTATCACTATTTTGCTGTCTACATTTTTAAAAAATTTCTGGACCAATTCTAACCACATATGGCATACGTCATTTTCACAACGACCCCCTCGCCCCCTCCACACCCCCCCCCCCCTCCGAAATAAAAAAAGAAAAACCGTACAATTCGCGTCTCATTCTGTTTGTAAGTTTTGGAAAAAGGCAGTGTTTGTTATAAAAAAGGACGAAATGTGAAATTTCACAAAATATGTTTTTACACATGAAAAGTTGAAGATTGGCTTTTTTTTTCAGACAATATATCAAATAACAAGTTCACCAGTTTCATCAAAGTCCACTGATGGAGATAGAATTAAAAAATAACCATCCCTCCCCTCCTTCCTTTCTCTTAATTATTTGCTGCCTCTCCCTGTCTTCCCGCCTCCCTTCTCGTTCAAATATTTAAATGGTAATGTCATGTGGAAAGGCTAGAATGTTGTATCCCCGCGGTGTCATCAACTCAGATCTAGAAGGGTTTGTACACTGTTTGAACTACCCAGTGGTTTCTGGGGGATGCAGAGGACCACCAGTTTTTGTAGACCTGGGTTCTCTCGTGGTCGCAAGAATATAATTATGTCCTCTACAAAAGGGAGTGCAAATTGGAATTAACAGGACATTTGAGGATGGAAACCTTAGAATCTTAACGTTCTCTCCCTCCTCTCTCCCTCGCTCCACTTTATTCTCTCGCCTCTTCCTCTTTCCATCCACACCCCCTTTCTCACTGCTCTGTCTGTCTGTCTGTCTGTCTGTCTGTCTGTCTATCTGTCTGTCTCTCTCTCTAGCTCTCTTTCTCTTTGAGAACAGATGCAAAAAGTGCCTGGATAAATCCAACATAAGATCGTGAATTTGAAGGTCGGACAAAGAGTGTTCCCGTCGATACTCTGTGGCCGACTCTGGTCACATATTTTGTCGCACTGAGATTTGAATTTGAAGAGGAGTTTCCTTTGTCACTTCACTGTCTCCTCAATATTTCTAGTGACAACTTCTACCCCACTCAATCGAATTTCCCAGCTTTTTATCCCCAGATGTGTGAGGAAGCTGATCAGTTCTTCCAGTAGATCTATATACTTTGTTCAAATATGTCATATAAGTTTGAAATAAGTTTTCATGACTACCAGGTTACCTCTTCACTCTCGTCTTTGTTACCCTGTACCTACCTAATATATTAATTTCTAAAATTTCTAAAACACCCGGAATTTTACCAGTCTTGTCTATTGTGGCATCAAGTAACAACTACATGGACGAGGAAAGAAAGGGCATACATCTCCATTGATTTATTCTTTCCAAATGGTCTGACTTTGTACTTTTCCTCAACAGCTCGTCGTTTTGTCAGCAACAAAAAGAAATGCCTCCTAGCTGGGAGAATTTGTTTTGAAGACAGGATTAAACCACAGGCCAGCTTCACCTTTCCAAACAGCCGCCATCTGTTGCTCCCAGGGAAGGCTCAGGCCGGCAGATAAGACACAGATCGATGGGATGAGTGCAGGGTTTGGGTTCACATCTCTGAGTGTCTCATCTCTTTGAAATTGGGCATAATCGAAACTTCACGGACAGTCGATACTCTTGAACAGACTGTGGCCAGAGGCTTAGCCAGACGGCAAATAAAATTGTAAAACAAGTAGATATCTATTAGATCTTGTCATATATAATGCCTGGAAAGTTACATTCTTCTCCTTGTCCTAGTTATCATTGTTGTAAAAATAGTAAGTTCATTTATAAGGGTCCATATTGCATTAATTTTTCACAAACACTGAGCTCCACGGTGTCAACAAGAAAGTATCTCGGTCAGGTGACAAAACACACTGCCAACCAAATGACGCAAGCGAAGTGTTTTACTGTCACCACGAAAGTTCTAGGAACTGCAGAACAATTCCATTGCATAAAACATCCATATCGCTATTGAGCGATTTTTAACAAAATTCTGAAATACTCAATGTGGATGTTACGATGCTGTTTTCACATTGTGATGTATCTTACTCAGAACTTAATCATTGCTTGTATTTGAAACAAACTAAGCAGAGGCGATGTTTCTTCCTTCTATAAAATGCATGTTCAGATCATCTTTCACGTGGCAGAGGCAGTCAGGAAGACAATCTAACTGGTAAGAAAATACCGCTCGAGTACGACCGCGATACCTGACAATTTAGATACGAAGCGCAGCGATATTAAGAGTAGATTGCTATCCAACTGCTTGGTGAAATCTGAGACATCAACTTAGGATTATCGACAATCTGTCGGCCATCACAAGGAAAGAATGTGGGATTTTGAATGACAAACTTTAGTCACACAGTATTAAACAATTGCCTCTTTAACTGATACAGATGGACATATATATATCATTCACCTTCAAGAAAAGTATGAAAAAGACAGCGGTGGAGCTAAAAGTATTCATAAGAAAAATGAGATGAAGTGCATTGATCATTTATTTCCCAAACTGATTTCGGACAGTTTCACGAGTTCCGTTTTTGTTGTTGATGTTGTCTTTTATTTGCATATTTGTTTATTTCTTGTGTTTTTGTTTTCTTCTGGCATAATGCTTTTTTTTTCTTTGTTCACTTTTGTCTGGTAATCTTTTTGTGCTTCAATTGATGTGATCTACTGTGAAAGACAGAAAGAAAGGAGGAAAACGAGAAAAGAAAGAAAGAAAGAAAGACTAGTGATTAAGGACTTTTTGTTGCACCATGGACTGTTAAATTCACATGCTGAGCTCATTTATGACTTGCAGCCATTGACATCGGTTCTCTCAGCTTAATTGTATGACAGGCTTGCCTGTTTTTGGATAGAAATTGGTTTCAACCAACTCTACTACTTCCCGTTGCCGGACATGTGGTGTTGAACGAATACGGATAAAAGAAACAAAAAATCATTTTTGTTCTCTTTGCTTGAAAAGTACATAATGAAACATTCCAAACAATTCTTAGTGTAAGCAAAATGTTTGCTTCTTACCACAAGAATTTTATCAAATTTTGGATGTGTTATTTTATTATTATTATTTTTTAAATTTTGTTTGATTTATTTTATTTTTGTTTTATTTTATTTCAGGGTTAATCTTTAAATAACAGTAATAAAAGTGATTTTCTTTCCACTTCTTCTTCAACATCGTTTTTGTCCGGCAAAGAGAAGTAATAGGACTGGTCAAAAACAGTTCTTATTGTAAAGGGGGGGGGGATGG
>JBCEWB010153440.1:0-10629 GCA_039654565.1 Peronia peronii
TATCGACAGACATAATATGACAGAGGGAAACCCACAGATAGAACGATGGAGAGAAAATTGGATGGGTGAACGAATAAATAAATGGGTAGGTTCCCATGGGTAGGAGAGATATATTATTATGAATAGATTGTGCGGAGATGGAATGTTTTGAGATCTAACTTCTGGGGGCTTATGGTAAGACAACATGAGATGAGGAGGGTGAGGGCGGGGGGGGGGGGTTGGAATGATAAATGGAAGGACTGGAATGATAGATGGAAGGACGGATAGATCGACGAACGGATGGACTGAAAGACGGACGGATGGACGGTTGGATGGATAGACGGACGACGGACGGACGCATGGATGGTTAGATGGATGGATGGATGGATGGATGGATGGATGGATGGATGGATGGACAGAGGCAAGGACAAACCAATGGATGGATGGATGCGTGAACATTGAAAGAATCGAAGATAAAATCCAAGCACGGAATATTAGTACCATCATATGATTCTATTTGTCACGGTTATTGAACTGTCCTGAACGTGGCAAAAAGTAGCTGAATTTTTGTCTCTCTGTCTGTCTATTTATTTATTTGTGTGTCTATCTATTAGTCAGTTTGTCTATCCGTCTGATCTTCTATATATAAACTGTCCTCCTTCTGTCGATGTATCCTTGTCTCTTTCTTCCTATCCACGTATCTGTCTGTTTGTCTATCTGTTTATCTGTCGGTCTGTGTCTTTGTCAGTTTTTACTGAAAAGTGTAGCCTTTTAAGTAGTTCGTGAAAACACACAGTAAACATACACACACGTACGAAAACAACGCCTGTCCTGCTGCCTACTGCTCTTTATACATTAGAAATAACCAGTGTGAGTATACCAATAATAGTATGTTAGAAATGTGTACGTAACACGGTTATCTAATAGAAGTATTGCTATTGTGTTGTTTCAGATTCTCGGAGCCAACTGACGGACAGGCTGACACACTGTGAGTGTTGAGTACTTGCACACATTCGCCAACAACACGCAGGGTGAGTTGATTTTAGTTTTCTCTACAGTGAATACATCGTTACTTTGTGGTTACTGCTAGGTGTTCCCTGTAATCTTGCGTTGTTGTTGTTGTTGCTGATGTTGTTGTTGTTATTGCAGGCAAAGCTTTGTTACTGTAATTGGTCTTTTTTTTTTTTTTTTTACTTAATGCAGTCCAGGTCGTTTGTAGAATAGATTAGAATAGAGGGGCGAATCTGGGGTAGGGGAAAAGGAGGAGGTTGGGGGGAGGGGGGGGGGAGAGGGATAAAGAGTTCTATCGTGGATAAGCTGGCATCAAAACTATCCTTTCAAAGAAAAAAAATAGATGGTCCCAGATGGATGGATCGTGTCCCAGTATTATGTGCTCCTCCTCCCCCCCTTTCCCTTCCCGAGGTACAGGTGTGATCCATCTGGTACGAACCTCAATAGTTATTGTAAAGAGTGTCAAAAAAATGGGAATCCTGTAGCGCAAATATTGACATCTCAGCGCTTCATAAGAGATGATAGCAGATAAAAGTACAGGTCAGGTAAATAATTTGCAGAGTTGAGGCGCACATTTCCGCACATCTGGCCCAATATCTATTTCTAAACTGTTCTCGTGATGAGAACTTCGACATACAGTTTAGTGGCGTTCACGCTGGATATTACAGATGTATTAGACGCACTGAAATAGCACACCTTTGTTTGTATCGGAAGCAGGCAATTTAAAATGGCGACCAACCATGTGCAGTTTCACCTGAAATCTTGATCGCCTGTCGGTGTTTTTTTCAAGTTCTGGTTAACCCACCGGTTGTAATGTAATATTAGGAATCCAGGGACCGTCAATAATGAAGGTTTTAGATGACTACGAAATTTACATTAATCGGCTGTTTTAATGTGATATTGTAAGTAATCTAGCCAGGCAACCCATATAACAACAGTTTTTTGGTTCTTGTTTTTGCTAATTTCGTCGAGGAAGCGTTGTAGGTTGATACTAAAACTCGGTAGATTATTGAAAATTTTAGTAGTTGTTCGCCATTCAGCTGTTGCTGTTAATATTGTAGTTGTGACTCCCAACTTGTGAATAGAACAGCACTCCAGCGGTTATGTCAAGTGCTTATACACGGGTGTTTCATGTCGTGCTGTATGATATTAATAGTAGGCCTACGTGGGAAGAGGCATGAAGAACTTAGGATATATCGCAACGTAATGCATAAATAACAAAAATTAATTACTAGTAGGCCATGAAATAGCGGCCTCTTGCAACATACCAATAACCTTCATCCATATTCCACTCTTCGCAATCTTGTCCGTCTCCTTGTTTTATCGTGAAGATCTACTTATCATATCTCGCATTGTAACAATGAGCTACTTATGAACTATGCTCATGTGATCCCATATATCTATCTGCTATGTACTATAATCGAAATCTGTAAGCAGGTGTGGTGTGCACGGTGATGGCCTTCAGTGGGGAAACCCATTGTATTCGGCTACTACAACAGGTCGGGGTTGTCAGTCAAGGCACATTGTTTTCAGAATGTAGTGTTGAACGGAAATAGAGCTTGTTCTAATCCACTTGATTGCCTAAAAAGTTAACACAGCAGGGTCCAATTCCAATTTTCCAAGATCGAATTACAGTCGTTGAAATGCTGGCCCGGGATCCAATTCTAAAGAAAAATAAAATTTAGAATGGTGGAAACAGAAATGCTTATTTCTAAAATAATTATTTTCTAGAAAAGAACCGTTGAAATAACAATGCCAAAACCTGGTCTGATTCCAAGGAGTTTAGAAAATGAAAAATAGAACCGTGTATAATATGGGCCGTAAAGAACAGTAGACAGGTCTATTCAAGTGATTAAAAATGTTGAAGGTTTAGAAATTATCATTTTGATCTGAATTGAGTTAACTGTCTCCACTGACACTGTGAAATACATTACCTCTAAAAAAATACCATAGTGTACTGTAAATACATAAATAGTAAATTAAAAGTAGGCCATGGAACGGTGGTCTGTTCCCACAGGATAATGATAATATCCTCCACTTGGTAATCTTGACACGTAAAGTTGTTTTATCATAAGAGATCCGGTGGTCATATCTTGTGCTTTAATAGCACTACAGACTGTTGTGTGCATTATTGTTGATCCTTCATATCAGTAATGTGTTCTGGCAGTCTCAAAGTAGCTTTTGAAAGCGACGGCTTTAGATGAGAAATCGACTATGTCGTATACTGATTGTTACAGGTCGAGGTTTTCAATTTAGCCGTATCACTTATCAAGATCTACCCACAGCTATTGTGTGTAACTGTGCAAGGTTACCTGTCACTAAATACAACGAATTTGTCAGTGTTGGTCTTACATAACTTAGAATGTGTTAGATATTTATCAGTAAGGCGAAGCAAAGGATTATAAGCAAAGAACGGTTGGCAAATGATTATTATCTTGGAGATTGAAATAGCTGTTACACTTACAAATGTCTCCATAAAGTCGCTAGGTCTTTCAATTTGGATCTGCTTCAAGACCACTGGACATGAATAATAGACAATGGTCTCAGGCTTAAAATTTATAGTTTGGCAGGGTCGAATACTACTTACACTTGTGACACCGTAAAATTAACTAAAATCAGAGCGTGTAGAATAATGTGATGACAGTTGCAGGCTAAATGATTATGACAGAATCTCTTGGTAGTGGAAATAAGGTTTTCTACGGGCATGAAATAATATATCCAGATTTGTCCGCAACAATGGCGAGCTAAAGTTTGCACTGCTCGATTTCACATTTGACCTGAGAAGAATTTTCTCGTTGTGCATTGTTCATTTCAAGGACACGCGGAATTGGAATGTAGAAAAGGTAGATCAGTTGATGTTTTCATGTGCTGGGGCCATAATGTCTAAGGCTGAAGTTCACTTAACGCTGAAAGACTTTACCGCTAGCGATGTGGCAAAGGGAGATTCTCTGACGCTCTCACTGTAATATACAAAATGTGATGTGTTATATCATGATTGTGTTCGGTTGTTGTGAATGGCTGAATGTATTGTGATGAGAGTGAGTGTGGGGATATGGAGGGTGAGAAAAGGAGAAAGGAGTTGGGAGGGGGAGGGGCGGGGGGGGGGGGGGGGGAGAGGCCCCGGAAAGGCAACTAAAGACCTGTTTTGCACCCATGTATTTCCCTCTGTGCCCCAATGTTTTGCGAAATATATCTCGGTTTTTTCACGAGTTGCTCTCCGAGGTGAACAATAACGTCCTTTTTTAATGCGACACTGTTTCAGGTCGTTATCCCGAATTTTGTCAGCTCCAGCTGGGTCCAGATAGAGATCAAACACCTACATGGAACATTAACAGCCACATGCCTTTCACACACTTCAACAACCTTTTGTTGCCGACGATGTTTAATTCTAACGACACGCATAGATTATATGCGATCTGTGCACAAAGAGTTCACTGTACCGTGAGTTTCTTCAGCCAAAGAATTATTCTCCAGCATATTCCATGTTTATTTCATATTCAGTACCCTCAGATATACATGAAAGGCCAAGGGGTGTATCAAGAGATTTCTCACCGCTTCGAAAGTTGTTATCGTGATAATGATTCTCCCTGTTCGAGTCTGTATTCAATAACGAATGCTCTAAATTTATAGTAATGATTCAGCTAGAACAGCTACAACTGGATACTCATTTCAATCCCTCTCCCTTTCTTTTTCTCCCAGATCTCTCCCCCGCTCCCCCCCCCCCCAAACCCTTACTCTTTTGTTCTCTTCAAACAGATCGTACTTGAGTATCGTTCTCACTGTTATTAAAGACAAATTCTGGTTCATCTCAAAACAGACTAATCATTCCTTTATTTATAGTAACGGAATGTAGGTTCCTAATGACTAAGTTTTAACTGTATTATAATTATATTTATGACTGCCCATGTCTGATTATAAATTAGTATTCAGACTGTAGGCGTGTTTCTTTACAGACCAGTCGAAATTCAGACCCAACTTGGACCGCACAGTTTAAAAACCATGAGCTAGGAAAGATATAAATGGGTACTATTGATTAAGAGCGCGATATATTCAAGGCTAGTGTAAAGGCATGGCAAGTTAATCTACAGTCCGACAGATTTCTGTTTCGAAAAAGGGAACGCGTGGTGCTGAATGTGGAAAACTGTAGGTGTAATTATCAAAATCTCTATCGAGCTTTTCATGTGTCTGATATATCCGTGAAATGTGAGCATTGAATTTTCCATAGCTGGTCGTATGATTCTTTCTCAGTGTTTTTGTTTGTTTGTTTTGGGTTTGTTTTTTGTTTGTTTTTTTGTTTTCTTTGTTGTGGTTTTGTTGTTTTGTTTTTTGTTGTTGTTGTTGTTTTGTTTTTTTTATATTGCTTTATTAGTAGCCCTCACCTCACAGATACATCTTGAAAATTACGACATAAAAATGCAGACCAAAAAAACAAAACAAAATGAAACCTTTTTTTTTTTTTTTAAATCGTTTCTGGGTAATTATTTTACCACTTTCTTTATTAAGCATGACAAATCTGTTATCTTTTGTTCACGATAGTTGTCAAATTCAGAGCATAATAATTGAAGCCAGTTGGACAAGAGTGTCAATCCTGAGCTCTGTCCACCGGTACACAGGTGGCAAATAAAAATCATGTAGCACCTAACAACCCGTACAACGGTGAGCACATCGATCACATCGTATCACGATATATGTAAGCCTTGTATTTTGACATACCACAACAGCCGTTTACATTTACTTCAAAGGTAGTGAATCAAATTTAGGCTTAAATCACGCAGGAGTTAAGGAAGGTGGATCATAATAGGCTCAGGGCTCAAAGGGTTAACAAAAGGACAATATAAATCGATGAGCCGTGGCAATGCACACACTAACTTGTTCAAGGAAGTGGACGCTCTCTCACACTTTTCACTCTTTGTAGTAGTAAGCTACACACTCAGCCCAGATTGGCCAGGAAGACATCCACAGACAAACCGTCTGGGTATGCGTGTGAGTGTCAATGTCCGACTGCCTCTGGCTTCCGAACGGCTTTCTTTGAATCATAATAGATTTGTTCCGACTTAGTGAATGGCTAGAAATCCCTGTCTAATTTTAGCAGGAGGGTACAAACACTCCAAACCGTTCACTGTCATTGACATAGAAAAACACATAAAAATGCACGGGACCGGTGACAATTGTTCTCGGATCTCGTGGTGGAGCGGTCACAAACATCAGTGAGTGTTCTGTTTTTAGCAGAGGGGCACAAACGCTCTGGCTGGGATTTTCAGGTTTTTGCTTAGTCGAATGTGAACTATTATTACGAGACTGTGGCAAAAGGCCATAACCCTTTCTTCCTTAACTACATCATCACATGGACATTTTTTTAAAATTTGACTGTTTTTTTCACTTTTCTAGGACGTTTAACATGTATTTTATTTGAGTTGAGTTGAGTTGTTTTGGGGTTTAACGGCACATCAGCACGATAACGGCTATATTGTGCCTAACACGGTGGAAACATTTACACGGGAATATTCTGATCAAAGTATATAGATAAAATGTAGCCCTGAACGGACAATGCATTTATGAGTATATATTTCATTTGCATCTTGTGTCAAAATTAACGTGAATTACCATCAGTAGACCTGAAATAATTTGTGAAATGTCCTATAAGGAAGAAAAATGTCAAAAAAAAAAAAAAGTTTTCGAAATAGTGTCGCTTGTGATGATGTAATCAACAGACAAAGGGTCGTGACCTTTTGTGACAGTCTCTCATAAGTAACGCTTGCTATTTTCGTTGCCAGTCAAGTTATAATCCTTGATATGTTAAGTTTTCATATTGCTTATGTTCCTGTGGGTCTCAGACACCAATTTTAGGCTGTTGTGATAATTTAGTATTAGCTCATGTTCAGACACCGAATATACATTTTTCTTTGCTGCTTTTTCTTCAGTATCACTCTCGCCTTCCTACCTTTTCTTCATTTTTTCTTTATTTCAGTTTCCGCTTCTTTGCGTTGTCTATCTCTCTCCTTGTCAACAGGTAGACATCTCCAGGTGTTGAAACCCCGTGGTGAAAGCACAAACTCCTTAGCTCAGCAATTACTTTGTTCTATCAGCATGGGTGCTAAAGACAGTTTGCACACCTGTGCAGACTGCTTGTTTTTAACCCTTTGATAACGGCCTGGCGGGCTGATGTTGTTATCCACTGTATGTGTGAGAATCCGATAGCCAGAACCTGCCTGGGAAAAGTTCCACACTTTGAAGCTGACTTTTATGTTAGAGAGGGTTTGGAATTCAGGATTAGGATTAGAATTTAATGTGAGAATAGTTCATATTCGACTAAGCACAGATCTGGAAATCCCCGGCAGAGTGTTTGTACCCCTACTAAAAATAGAACACTCACTTATGTGTATTACGCTCCACCACGAAAACCCACAGCACTAATTGAATACAAAATTTCGGGAAAAAACGCGACACCGGAAGTCGGTCATACTTTTTCCTACGTCATTCAATCATTAACACTACTCACTGCTATTATCTGGAGGGCATCTAGGTTCAATGCGCTCACAGCAAAGTGTTTTAGTGAAACATTTCCTATCCAACAATAGGGTCAAACCGGAAAGTGAGGCAAATTTGTGAAGAGTTTGGAATCTTTGTACCCCCTGCTAAAAATAGACGCGAGTATTTCAAAACCTTTCGCTTGGTCGGAACAAATCTTTTGGGGTTCAGATTTGAACTAGGATTATTGTAAACCTTACAATTATGATTCAGTTTATAATATGTCTACATTTAAGCCTACAGAACTTGTTTTATAAAAAAAAAATGTGTCGTATAATTTCTGTTAAGTCCTTACAAAATAATCTATTGCGGTTAGGCCGTCGGACTCGGGATCTGAAGTTCCGGGTTCAAATCCTGACAGGTCCCGATATGTACTGTACGGGGATAAGCGCTATATAAATACTCTCTCTTATTATTATTACTACCCATACATATTATATCTACCGTGAAAAACTAGTTTATTGAGAAAGTGAGATCCATGAGACTCAAGCATACGTTTGAGTTCTCGTGAAACAAAGAAGATGAAATTCTTGTGGAAAAACTTAATGAGTGCCAGCACATTCACACACGAATATCTGACACACTGACACAGTGATTGACTTACACACTGTATCCTGCCCGCGACTTTTGGCCTACAAAATCCGGCCCGAGGTCGTTACTCATCCAGAACCGCGTGAACTGGGAAACACTTGGTGCTGAGCGGTGCGGCTCAACTTGACAGGGAGTTGAGAATTCGGGGCGGGAAGAGGTGGAAGGGCGGCAGAGGTGAGAGGAGGGCGTTGAACACATTAAATTTGTGGCAGGGGCGGAGACACATAAACATTTCTGGTGGGGAACTGTGTGTGCGTGTATGTATGTACACGTACAGGGAAGAGTATTGGATGCTGGAGTGGTTTGAAATGTCAGATAACAATACATGATTAACACTTTATCTCCGCAAAGCAACTCTATACGTGCCATTTTCACGATAGACTTCATTTTCACGATAGACTTCCCCTCAAAAGATTGTCTATGTGTCAATCACAGAGGTTGAAATAACAAGACTATGCGCCTTTATTTCGACTGGCAGTTACATTTACGAAACTTTTTAAATATGACCTTTCCTGGATGAGCCAAAACAAACAAACAGATAAACAAATTAACAAACAAAAACAAACAAAAGCAAACAACGACAACAACAAAACAACAGCAAGAAACAAACAAACATTTACAAAATACATCTGTTTTATCCATGAAAAAATAATCTCGGACACAAAGAGTTAAATGTGCTCACTATTTAAATAAATAACAAAACACATTATTAATCATTAAACGTCAGAACAAATATGGGCACACTGGGACAGATGACAGTAAATATGTCAATCATTAACAATCAACCTGTCAATTCTTTATGGCCTGACACATCACCCCATCAAAATATCTCTATTAAGGTTTTATGGAGAGGTCCATAATTACTTTGACAGTTAATATGACCGGAAATCTTCTCCTCTAGAGGACCGGTGCGAGGGATGGAATCCCTTTTAGTGGCTAGTATATCATAGATAGGGATAGATTTCCTCTGATGTACACTCATTTTATGTATACTTTATAAAGAGGGGAAATATGTAATATCCTTTATTGACTATAACACTTAGATGGGGATTACGGCTGCTCTCATATATTCATGTAAAATAACATTTTAATTATGCTACAATTTTGAGGCCAGCCAGCAGTCAAGCTAATGAATAGGTTTGTTTGTTTGTTTTTCCTGGGCGCAGGCTCTTATTCTGCGAATGCCCTTTTTGTTTGCTATCGGTATATTCGTTATGCTCACTTATGTACATTATTATGTTACATATTAAATGATAATGAAGAATTATAAGAATAAAGTCATACAAAATGATCTTGCAATTGTCTTTCAAATGCAGCAACACGGGAGCTACATGTATCTAGATCAAGGAACTTACACTATTTATACTGGAGTGCGGACTCATGACGCCGCCTTAACAAAACACAATGTATTTAGCGTGCCAATACAGGCGCCATGGCCATGGGGTTAGATTTAGTATTTGCTATACGTGAGTTTCGTTTAGTTTTGCACATGGTAACATAACAACGACGGCGTTAAGTCTTAACGTGAAATACGTTTCTTGCCCTCATGGCCATGGCTCCACATTCGGCAATGCGTGATGTCATCTGTCCGCTCTCCAGTATAATAGTATAAGATCTTTGATCTAGATTTAAAAATCGTTACCCGTCACATATAGAGGCGTACCATTACATTTCTCAATGAAATCAAAATACAGTCGCAAGATGGGATTTATATTATGAGTTCACTGATGTGAGAATTTGTTAGATCTATAAAGTGAGAGTATGATTAAAATCCTCACCACTTTACACATGTAAGAGCTGTCTCGAAAAACAACAACAGCAAAAAGAAAAACAAAAACAAAAAAAAAAAAAAAATGAAATTTGAACAAAAAAAAAAATCGCGAAGTTTTACAAACGTTCATGTATGAATTGGATGACGATGCGTCACATCGTTACGCAACTGTGCATAATATGACTGTACAAAATATGCATGGTCGCTAATTGTTATAATTTATCATACGCATACTACAATTTTATTCGACATTTGCCGAGCTTGCAAAGTTTTCTTAATCATCCCAGCTTATTTACAGCATGAAAAACGTGACCAAAAAAAAAAAAAAGTACGCAGTATAAGCAAGAAAGCACGGCAATACATCCTGCATGTAAAACACTGTAGGAAGCACTTTGCAGCTGGGAAGAAGGCATCACGCCACAAGTTGGAAAGGAAAGCGCAAGAGAAAGATAGTTTTTGTCAATACAATAAACGCTAATTATTCTCCGATTCCGAAGTGCATAATAAAGGGATACGGACCGTCTGATGCATACATAAAATATAGGCCCAGTCATGAAGAAGACTGGGAAGTCAAGATCGGGCCAATAGTCCAGAGGGTCAGTCAGAATGAAAACTGATCTGTCCGTTGGTCTGTCTGTAGACATATAATTATGTTTGTCTGCTATCTAAGTTTGTATCTCTCTCTCTCTCTCTCTCTCTCTCTATCTATCTATCTATCTATCTATCTATCTATCTATCTATCTATCTAT
>JBCEWB010153451.1:0-10628 GCA_039654565.1 Peronia peronii
GTCCGCACAGTTGCCGCCACGTGAAGGAAAGAGTCGGGGCTAAGCTACTGGCGGAGAACCCACCAGCTTCGGCCAATCAAAGACAGCTCAGAACAGAATCCTTGCTCCCCATGTGCCTCATACGATGACTCATAGGACAACGGGCGGCCCCGGAGAGCTGCCCGCAGAGTCACCGAAGCAACTAGACTGACCTCTAGCAGTGATAGTGATGGGGAAAGTGCAGGTCCAAAAGCTGGATCTTCTACTTCCATTTAAGATATATATATATATATATCTTCACCACTGATTTACCTGCGATTCTAAAGTATTTTTGAGTGGATTTAAAATTGGTGGCCGAGACAGACCTCAAAACAAAAATTGTGCTATGCTTTTTATATTTTTTACCTCCAGACTGTCCTATCAGTGTGCCTCACTGCCTATAATCTTACAAATACTATCTTTATTTGTATGTTTTCTAATTATATAATTAAATTACAAAATTTTCATGTAACTTAACATTTAATAATGATTTAAATAGCAGTTCAAATAATAAACTGCTATTTTAGATCGCATCCAAACTGGGCTTTAGCTTCCAGAGACAAAGAGTTAAGGAAACATCCAATGATGAAAATTCTATTAATATTATTAAAGGCAGACTTCTGGGAAGTATTTAAGACTTGTGAGGTTTCATGATTTTATGTGAAGTTATTAATTTTCTTATTTGACATTGATTCAGGAGCAATATTTCTTACTTGAAGAAACAGTGTACTGGTCGATCATCTGACCAAATGGTTTGAACTGTTTTTCCTCTGCCAAAGCTGCTCTAAATGTGTCCAGATTTGTCAGGTAGCCAGGGGGCAGATCTTCTGCCAACATCTTCTCTAAGTCATCAGCCTGTGAAGAACAAGAATGGAGATTTGCAGACACAAAAGGCTATCACATGTAGTCCAAGACAATGATTCAAACAAAATATGGACATTTATATCATTATGTCAAACAAGTTCTGCCCATTTCTAGAGATAGTATTCAACTTTGGATGAACAGAAAGTTTAGGAATATTTACATTGCATTTTAAGTCTAAATTTCAATATTTCTCATGAAATTCAACTGAAAAAAAAAAAAATGGGACAAAAACTACAAATCCTTTAATACAATATCTTCATTTTCATTAACTGTAAAAATCTGACCTTCTAAAGTGCTTCTAATTTGTGTGCAAAATCATCTGTTCAATTTCTAGCATTTCTTGGGCAGAACTGACAAAAAAATAATTCACTTGCAGAGTGATTCCCCCCCCTCCCCCACACACAAAAAAACTTCCCCTGTTTAATAGCATACAACAGCAAATTTGGCAATGATTATTTCTTTGTAATCTATCAACGTAACTCACTGGCACACCATAGCGCTTAGCATCACAGACAACATCATATGAAATGTTGAAGTATGGTAAAAGTTTGATTGCTGAGTAGTAAATTGATATTCGCAATCCCTTATAACCAAAAATTGACTCTCTGTGGATGAAAATGGAGATCATTAATTGGTGCATAAAGCTTGGTAACAGTTTGGGAGAGAAGCAATGTCAGAGATAATAATGTGAATGAGTAAAATATGTGAAAATATCCAATCTCACCATTACTGAATGAAAAAAAAAAGAAAAAAAAAAAAAACTGACTTATGAAAAGAGACAGCATACATGCCATGTACTAAAACTCAAATAAGCAATGCCTTCATGGGAATGAATCTTATGACATCGCAAAATATTTATTTTGAATTATTATTAGGTTTGACAAATTTTCTTCATCGACATATACAGAACTTCCAAGACCTGGTGGGGCCGTATTCATGAAGTTACCAAACTCCCTAAGACTAGATGTAACAGCTACACCAAGGCGAAGCTCACTACACTATACATAAAGTGCACGTAGACTTACACCTAGTCGTAAAGTGCTCTAAGCACAGCATAACTTTAGGGGTGGCTTGACCATCCCATAACTGACTTATGCCTTCCCCTAAAGTGAAAAAAATGCTGACTGCTTGCTCGCCCCTTGTCTATTGGTCTGCTCCCTTTCTCTCACACCCCCCCTCCCCCTTTTCTCTGTTTAACTAATGTGAAAAATAGTAATGAAATAGTAATGATTGTAATTTACCCACCCATAGTCAGTCTTTGGAAATCTACATTGTTGGCATGCACTGATTATTTAGTGCACGATTACTTCATGATCAAGCTTGAGAAGTCTCAACGTTGGTTAGATCTTTTTAAGTGGTCTATTTTTAGATTTTGCTGGATCTATTTTTTTCCCCCTTTTTTTTAACCATCAACTGCTAGAAATGTAACAACAGATACCCCTAGTTTACTTTCTATCTACCACTGACAAGTGTGTGGGCATCTTGAGTGACCTAGTTGCACAAACATAACAGGCCCACAGAAGCAGTGGCTGATCGGGAGGCAAAGGCCATGCATGCCCAGTTGCTCATGACTAGCTATTGTTATGCGGCTCTGCGTAACAAATCAGTTTGTAGACACTACACTCAACTTAGATATGGATAGATGTAGGCTGGCTTCATGAATACTGAACTAAATGTTATCTTACACCAAGTTGTCCCTATGGATACCTTAGCCTACACCAATGCATAATTTCCCTAAAGTTATGACAACATCACAACTTTATGAAAATGGTCCCTTGACTATATCATCAATAAACAACAAAATAGCAAACTCTACATTTAAAGTCAATCTAAATGAAACTGCAGATGATTCATAAAGTCTAGTGCAATTTTATTCTTTCCTTGTCATATAAAAAATTTACATACGAATCTCCGAATATTTGGTGGGCCATGTCTGGTGCGAAACTGCAGTTGTCATCCTCAATGTCTTCTTCCTTGCGCACTGTTAAAGCATCAAAATTAGTTTCATAACTTAATCTGATCCACCTTTACAAATGCCTTTACTCTTTCCTCCACTTACTATATGTAAACATCAGTTAGCTTAAATTAAGTTTACAATAAGAACAAGATCCAGTATTTTCATGCTATAATGGTTTTCCGAGCCACCAGAGAAATGTTCCTGTAGGTTTGTTCTGAACTCATACGTGGCCAAAGTCAACAATATTAAGATTTTAAATTATATTATAATGCATGAAACCTGTTATAATTACCTTTTTACCCTCTTTATTTAGCAATGCCATTCAATCTTGTTTTTGCAATAATAAAAGCTACAATAATGACCCATAATGTATTTAAAACTGTTCACTGTTGAATGTTTATTTTATCACTGTAAACACAAGCATCACATAACATTATCATGTAACAACTCACAAAAAAAACAAAAACAAAAAAAAACTTACCCAATTTAAACTTGATAACATCGGTAGCACAGGATTTGAATTCCTCCAGTTCATTCTTCCTGGCGAGGTTGAGATCTGAAATAGGCAGTCACATTATTAAGCCCACAAATAGCCAGCCTGCTATTTTGGTTAAATGTTCATTCTTTTTTCCATGTCTTACCAACTAGCCTACAAACTTATGGAGGTACAGATAAGGACAAAAAAAAAAAAGGGTCAGGCCCAATTTTGGGAAAAGTTAGTCAATATCATTCAAAAGGCCTTGACTGAAATCTGTGAAGGAAGAGGAAATGTGAGTGCCCAAGCAGACTTGGCAGTGGGGCCTGGCATGCAGAACCCTCTTTCTCATCTTTCTCAAGTGGGAAGCTGTAAATAAAGATCACCAGAAACCAAAGAAAGTGAGGAACTATAGTTGAGGGCACTGATGACAGCATTGCAGTCCATACTACCACAATACCACGACCAGAGTCATTACAGCCTTTATGAATGTAGACTGTTACTATTCGGACATGGGTCCGCTTAGTGTTATTTGCTATCCGCACTTGGGTCTGTTTAGCTTAAGTGTTATGGGTTTACTAAGTATCCTTGTGGGACCAGTTTTCGCCGCATTAAATACAGTTAGGGAAATAGACCAAATATTTATGAACAAAAATATATAGGAATTAAAGTAGGATTTTCAGTTACATTTGGAGACTGCATCACTGACAACTCCTAACATGATAAATTGTTATTCTGGCCTACTTAGCCTCCGCATGAACGGGTTAGATCTGGAGCCACTGGAAGTATGGTAACTTGGATGGTCATGTATTAAGGCCATGTCTATTGTATTATTGATACACATTCACTTGAATTACAAAGAGAAGGCTCTTGAAGAATTCAAAAATGCTTAAAACTTAAACTTTACTGTAAAACTGACTCTTTGTGCAACATCTCCTGGAAAACAAAACATGGGGAGTCACACATGCACAATCACAAAAAAAACACACCAGGCAGCGAAAACTGATCTCTTGAGGACCCTACCATAACCTTAAACTGTAATCCTAACAAAACAAATGTTTTCTTGTTCACAACATTTTTTAAAAAACTTTGCGTCATATTCGGAATATGATGACAATGTGGCACCCAAATCCATGAGAGATCGTTGACTGTGACAGGCTGCTTACCACGGGGGCATTTCTAAAAATAGGTCCTTCTCCTGATCCATGTAGCAAAAAAAAAAAAATCTATCCAAATTAGATCTAGCCACTTCGTACCAAACTTGATTAAGATTCTACTGGATCCAGGTGCTCTAAACTTTGTAGTCCTAGATCCAGTTAAAATAATTAAATTTTAATAGATTTATACAGATTTTAGATCTAGAATCTAGACATAACTGGATATAATACACTGCGAAGTGTTAACAGATACGGGTCTGGATAGATGTTTTTTGCTATACGGACCCAGAGCTACTTTTTAAAAATGCCCCCCCTGTGGGGTAGGCACCCAGTCACAGTCACCTATCTCTCATGGATTTGGATGCTGCATTTTCATCATATTCCGAATTTGAAGCAACATTTAAAGAATTTTGTGAACAAGAAAATGCTTGTTTTGATAGATTTAGTGTTTAACTCTAGAACTGCGACCCAGCTTAAGGGCTACAACGCCCTGCGGCGCGCCTTGCCCGGCTTGTCAATCTGGAGCTCGGCATTAGTGCTTAGCCTCAGGGTGTCTGTTCTGACTATAGAGACTCCGCCTTGGCCTCGGAATGACACAGTGCAGGTCCAGATTGACCATCTTGCTGACCAATGTCTTTCCCTAATCCCACCCCTAACTCCACCCTTTCTTCACATGTAATAATATTTGCAATGCACCAATGGTAGGAGAAGGGATTATATTTACAAAGTCATGTCATTTTCATATGGGTACCAACTGTCTCACCCCTTGTCCCACAGACCATTCCCATTACAGATTTGCTCATAACCTGATGCAACTGCTTGGACAAAACCACTTCAAATAGGGTGTATTTACATTTACATTATAGAATCTCAGTGTAAATTGCAAGCTATCATCCCTTGACCATGTGGACTTAGATTATTCTTATCAGATCAAACCGGCTGATGTCGACGGGGCAGCAGTGACTACAAAGAAATACATACAAATGATCTGATGATGGCACAGAGTGAGAGCACATGAGAGCTATCTGATATATAAACTAATAGATACATAGTCTACTTTAGCTTTCATTCATAGCAATTATAGCTCACTTGTATTCTCAACAGCTTGATGGCTGGTCAATGCGAAACTTGTTGAATGGGTCAAGTGGTCGGGGGAGTCTGCGTTATTATTCAATATGTATAAACAGAGAGACTGCACGTATTTGATACTCTTTCGCATCATAATATAGTTTCTTTTGATTGTAGTTTCGGACCACTTGAGAGGACTTGAGTGGGCCATGTGGCCTTTGATTTCTGTTCTTCTCTTCCGTTCTAGAGGATTTCATCTTTTGGCATGGAATTTCTCACTGTTCTATTAGGTAAAGTTTCCTTTACCTTGTGATGGAGTGTCTATTGAGCTGCGCATATTTATTATGGCGATGATTTGACAAAGCTGAGACTGATAAATCGCAAACTTAAGTGACATGGTGAGAAATATGACAGCGCAACGAGAAGCCCCCACGAATAAACACGGGCGTCGCATGCAGGGATTTGCTTCACCTGTCATATAAATACGTGGTTCGCAGTTCTTGGGTTAAGATTAGGTTAGGATCGTCAACGGATGATATTGTGCGTCAGTTTTCCAATGAAGTTTAAGTTTTAAGCAAAATTTTCGAATTCTTCAAGAGACTTCTCTGTGTTATTGAAGTAAATTTTCAACAATAACACTACAGACAAGGCCCTAAAATATTACCACCATGGTTCCAGATCTAGTCCCTTCACATGGAGGCTAGGTAGGTCAACATATTGGCTTAGTTGGACTGCAAAACATCATGTTAGATCTATCAATGACGCATCCCCCCAATATAACAGAAAATTCTACTTTAATTCCTATAATATTTTGTCCGTTTTCTCCCTCTGTGCTTAATGCAGTGAAAGCTCGTCCCACAAGGATACTTGGTTGACCCGTAACACTTAGGCTAAACACCCATGTCCGAATAGCAACAACCAATACATTTAAGTACAGTCCAGTCCACTCAAACCGAACTCTGATGATACGAATTTCTGATAAATCGAATAAAAGTGAAACAATCGATTTTTTATTCTCTTTGCGCCTATTAAACGCCTCTCGCATAAATCGAAGCCATCGCCATGTGTTTCCTTGTTTCCTTTAAATCGAACTGGTGGGCGCCGCCACATGGGTAAAAATCAGCTATTCTCATCTCCACGTGGTTTCCACCAACACAGATGCTGGTGCTTTGAAAACAAAGGAGACAGCACCACGGATGGGGCGCGAGGGGTTAGACAATGTATTGTGCCTCGCGCGCAGCGTAAGAAGGCCAGGTGTTCACGGGGGGGGGGAATAAACAGTGTATGGGGTCAGCGCTGCGGACAATCGATCGATAAGCAAGCATCCTAGCAGAACTTATAGTACAGGTATACGCGTAAATGTACTAGATCTAGTACACGAGTTAGATCTACATGTATTATGAAGTGTGTAGGTTACGCTATAATAGAGCGCTGCGCCAGTGTTATGATGTTACTCTCGTACCGGGGCGGGATAGGCCCAAATCTACATTGTGCTAGTTTGTTTTGTTTGTTTGTTTTTTCGCTTGCAGTTAACTCGCCTATATTACCACAGACTATGTGATGGCTTCCTTTAACTCCTATGATACGAGAGGGCTTGAATTTAAGATAAATGTAAAGTTCGGGAGCCATAGCGCGATTTTTTTTATAAAGGGAAATAATTCTGGGAAAAAAAATAGTGCCTCATTAGTCACTCGAGAATTGCTCTCCCCCCCCCCCCGTTAAAAACGGGAAGACGAACTCTCTTTAATCGAACCCATTAGGCTGGTCCCGGCAAATTCGATTTAAGCGGACTCGACTGTATAACTCATGGGACCAGTTTTCGCAGGGGACCAGATTTAGCTCCCTGGTGTGTTTCTGTGTTTACATTGGTGTTTTTGTGATTGTGCATGTGTGATTTCTCTTGTTTTGTTTTACAGGAGATGTCACGTGAATAGTGCTGTGCTTTTTGCAAGTTTTTTTTCCCTTCTAAATCACTTTCCAAGATAAGAAAAACAATCAGACCTGCAAAAAAAAAAAGGCTTTTTCACTATAGTACTTTTTGGTTGCTACTGTAATTGACCAGAAGAAGCTAAGATGATGACAGTTTTAATTTTTTTTCAAGTTGACATTGCCAGTTGAAATGCAGCAGACAACAAGCACCTTAAAACAGAAAGGAATTCTGACCCAATTCTCCCGTTTTCTATAGCAAACTAAAAGAGCCTTGTTAGCAATTTTCATTCTGTTTCTTTTGTAAGCCTGAATGATAGGTATATATTCAGTGCAAAATGTTTTTTTAAAACTTTTTTTTGTCGGGGTTGCGCGGTCCTGGTTTCAGAGTTTTTCAACACAGTTGAAAGTTTTAAGCATGGTGGAGTTCCCCAAGTCTCCTCTGTGTAATTTTTAAAGTAAATTTTCAATAGTAACACGACAGACAAGCCACAAAGCCCTGAAAAATCATCTGAATTATCGCGAAATCTGGTCCCAACAACCAGAGACCAACTTCTAATTTGCCCTGGATCTGACCCTGTTCACACGCAGGCTAAATAGGTCAACATAACGGCTCATTTAGACTGCAAAACATCGTGTCTGGATCTCTGTATGATGCACCTTCCCAATTTAACTGAAATTTCTACCTCAATCCCAATATTTCTGTTGGTATTTGGTCTGTTTTCAGCACTTTCTTCTCACTGCGGTCACAGTACAAATGGCATCGATACTGCGATTTTTGCCTTGGCGGTATGCACAGCTGAGGATCCCAGCAGGTTAGGGCCAGGGATTGGTCTAGATCTAGTTCATTTTACAGTAGGCTAATCGATATGTGTATATAGGCCTATTGCCAAGGCAATAATCACAGTATCAATATATGCCATTTGTACCGGGACTGCAGTGAGAAGGAAGGCACTACCCTCTCACTGTGGTCCCTTCGGCGACCCGGCACATATGATTACTGTAAAATGAACTAGATCTAGGGCTAGTGCCTAGTATATCGATACTGCGATTATTGCCTTGGTGGTATGCACAGCTGAGGGTCCCAGCAGGTTTGGGCCTCGGGCTGGTCTAGTTCATTCTACAGTAATCGATATGTGCGGGTCGCAATAGGGACTGCAGTGAGACGGTGGTGCCAGAAGAAGACCTACTCAAAACTTAAAAATAGCCCACTCAAAGTCCCTCCAAGAAGTGAGTTACTAGAGAGAGACAGACTTCTGATTTGCTGACAGAGCAATCTTCGGAAATGACTTACAGCACTAGATCTAGTTCGAGAACGACGAGATCGTAATCGTATCTCAAACGAACAGACAACAGACCGACACCTTAGAAAAAGAAAAAGAACCTCTTCATGGGTGACAGGCAAATTGGTTTCTACATAATGAATTGTCAACTTACCCGCCATCTTGGGTTCAGTTTTGCCGCGAGTTCCGGGCAGGTAGGAGAACAGGACATGACACAAACTTATAGATTCAGTTTTATATGTCTTATTATATGAAAAATGTGATAAGTAAACATATGTTATGGATTCAATATAATAATTTTGTTCTCATGAAGAAAATGAAGCGCATAAAATTATTTTTCACCCATAGATAAATTATCTGTAAAAATAATATAATCGACAAACTGGCAAACTGATCATCAGGTTTGTTTTGCATGGGAGATTACTCGAAATATTCAATGTCGAGTTGTGAAGGAAAATTGCCTCCCATTAAGAAAAGCAGACGGTTCACAGTAAAATAGCACAGTAACTTGCTTTGTTTCAGTTTAAAAGCAGGCACTTTTCATTAAAGAGAGAAATAAACAGCCAGCACATAAAAGTAGTAGTTTTAAATCCAATGTGATGTTCTTTCCGGGTTCATATTGCCTTACCTTTTAGTGGCCTAAATGGTTTATAAACGTCTGTCATCACTTCATTGCACTATCTAAAACAGGGCCGTTAACCTTCTTATACTTGAAGTAGAACAAAATATTTTTCACACACAGAAAAGGAACTGAATAATCTTCACAGTGACATCAATAACTCCATATGCTCAAAATTTGACGAGCTCCTGATTTCATCAGGACAAACAAACAGACAAAAAAGTAACAAATGACAATAACAGCATCATCAATTTATTTACCACCGTGTTTCAGTTTCACATTTTAACCATGGCCCTCTCCATCTGATTTCCTCCATCTCATCTCTTTCTCTCTTAACAAAGAATCTGTCAGTGAATATCAGCTCAATTTGATTTGTGTAGTTAAAGAAACAAGAGACTAGAAAGAGGGAGGTTTGTATAAACTTTTGAGATTGAGACACTGTGCATCTTACTGAGAGTTATTAAGAAAAGACAGATAATTTTAAGAGTACTGTTGTAGCCCATAAGCAAAGACCGTAGTAAACTAATCGTTGCTATGAATTACTGATTCCTTTGATACCCTGGGATCCTGCTCGGCTGATGATGTGCTGTTAGTGCCAAACAACAGATCATTAGGGGAGAAAATGACGACATCAATAACAACAACAACGGCAGCAACAAAAATGACAATAACATCAACAATGACCATCCATATAGACGACAGATATAACTGCAGATAAATCGATTTCAAGGGAGACAATAAATACCATTACTTTGTATTTCGGAGAAGTCAGTTCAAATTTGTCTGATTTATTTCCCGTGTATCGTCGCTGTGCAGAAAGTGTGGCAGAAAACAAAAACTTTTGGAGCTCACGTTTCAGTCTACCCTTGTGTGTGTAAAGTGTAATATACAGACACTTTGTTAAAGTGACAGTTTAGATACAATCAAAATGGAGACGGGGAAACTATCATTGGTAGGACTGTTAGGATCCTTATTACTTGTGTTTCCACAGCCAGCAGGCTATGTGAACTGGACTGATCTAGTGGTATGTACACGGATGTGTTAAACTGTTATATAATGATCTGTTTATGAATGTGTCCGATAGCTTCGCAACGGTTTCCTCGGTTCTCATTCACAGGAAAGTTGTATGCAGTATCATTAAATTAAAGGCATTACAACCGCTGTGATTTGCTTTTTAAGTTTTGTTGTCTGCCTGTCTATCTATCTATCTATCTATCTATCTATCTATCTATCTATCTATCTATCTATCTATCTATCTATC
>JBCEWB010153462.1:0-10628 GCA_039654565.1 Peronia peronii
TATATCTTATCTTACCTTTTCTTAATGAGGGATGGTAATTGAAATCTATCATAGGAATCCTGAGATCTATTGGAGTGTCCAACTATCTCTCCAGACATATTGACGAGTTGATGTCATATTGTCAAGTGAAACCATCCGTACTACAAGTGAGAGATTAATTGAGTTTTACTTGATTTTTGTAAAGATTCATATTGGCAGCCATGAAATATTGACATTTATTATTTAGAGGGAAATTTAATAAGTAGTCAGTGTCACAATTTTGCAGGAAATGCAACATCACCTTTTTTTCATTTATTCAATGGCTAAATTCTGAGTCATACGTATAATTTAAACTGTATTCCTGACTATCTTTAAGCATTGAGGATAATTTTAAACAAAATTCGCTGTGCACAGGTTAAATCAGGTTGATATTCTGTGCCTTGTTAGAGGAAATATGTCCAGCTGCAGTGGAGTTACATATAAATATATGTGGCTCATCACGACGGTTCGGTCCGGAAGGTACATAGGGCGGTTTCGCACAATCGGGGCAGAAAGGCCAAGGGGAGTCAAATTGGTTGAATTTTGGATATCTGTATTCTTTGACTATCACTGCATCATTTTAACATACTGAAACATGAAATAGAACTCGAAAACTAATTAAAAATCATTTTTTGCAATCGGAGTGTCTTGAAAAAGTGTATTTTTGAACCGACGGATAGTTAATCTCTACCGCAAAAACCCTGTCAAAACTGGGTCTACGTCATAGGAGAATCTCCTATGTGACTTAAAACTAGCATTTCATTGGCCACCAGCATGCTTACCCGAGTAAATTATCCCCAAATAGTCTAGACTTTATGTAAACAAATAGCATCGCCATTCGCAGCACTGCCGGAACGCCACTGTTGCTGCACGTTCATTAGCTAAAAGACATCAGGTGACCTGCCAGTGACCCATAAACTGTAAAACAATGGGGAGCAGGGAGACTGAAATCATTCGTGTGCTCAACTTGCAAAGGAATCAAATTTAGCAGGTGCTGCAGGTTAGACCAAGATCAGGCAGGTGCTAGAAGATTATTTTTTTTCTGACCATGCAGCAGAGGTAGTGGCAGAAGAAGAGCTGTTGATCTCTGCAGTCAGCAGGGACGGGCCAAGGAGCTTACTTGGGACGGGCCCTTTTCCTGTGTGGATCTAGATCTAGAAGGCAGTAACACAATGGTAGCTGCAGTGAAGCAGATGAGGATGTGATGATCGTTCATTCAGTAGCTTTAGGGGAGGTGGACCTGCAGACCACAGCTGACACTGACCCTGAGCTGCAGAAGATTTGCTCTTGTTCATGCAGATGCAAATTGAAGCTGGCCTCTGTTTGAGGCAGTTCATTGAGAATGAAATTCTCAATCGTCGAATGATTGCCAAGGGAATGACTAGATCTAATGGTAAGTACTAAAGCCCTTTAATTGAGAATTGATCATTTCAGCCAACTGTGCAGTAGCATAGCCGAGTCGGTATGCAACAAGAATTAGACAAAATTTTTTTTTTTCATTGATGATGGTAGATCTTTTCCACTTAACTTCACCATATCAGGCACATTGTGTTTGGAATTTTTTAAGTGTTAGATAAAATTATTATTCCTGCATTTTGTCAGTTTTTTCTGTCTCTCAGATAAAATTATTATTCCTGCATTTTGTCAGTTTTTTCTGTCTCTCACTTCTGTGTGTCGATGTGTGCGAACTATACATCTGGGTTTATAGACTTTTTTTTGGGCTTTGAATCAGCGATATTTTACCTGATTACATTTTACATAACATCATAATCCTGTGATTGTATGTAAAGTGGAGACGTTTTTAAAAAGCTATTATTATTGATTTTTTTGTTTATCTTTTTAACCAGGTGAGAAAGACTTCTACATCATGGGCCGTTGGATGCACATGCTTTATATAAAGAGGAAAATTGGGCTAAAATTATTCGGCTTCGACTAAATGTATAGATATAATAAGCCTTTCAGTGTCACTTCAGAAATTGAAGAATCATAACTGAAGTCCTGTGTCTAATGGATAAGACACTGAGGCCGGTGGATCGGGTTTGAAACTCGGTTGCGCCACATCACTACATACATGTATCTAATTCTCTGCTAGATCTAGCCTATAGGCCTGTTTTTAGAAAACGTTGGCTATTGTAATTTTTTTTTTTTATATGATAATTTTCCCAAACTCTAAATTCTAGATCTAGTATTGAGATCTACATTTCATTTGTAAAATATTTATCACACATCTTTATGACACACCTAGATCTGTAAAGCTTACATGTAGCAGTTTTGTTTATTTGCAAACAAGGGTAGATAGATTGTCTAGATCTGATATTCTGATATGATTTAGAATGTGTGACTATTTAGACAATAAATATTCAGACAACCTGTTGTAATATGCTCCAGTGTTGTCAGCAAGCAAAAGTAGGTTATGACTTGGAATGCGTTTCGTAATACATGTAGATCTAGATTTAATTAGCTCTAGGTCTAGAATAGAACTACAGGTCAGACACGTGTCCGAATAGAGGCAGCTTCTACTTCTACTACTATCATTTAATTCAGCTCTAGCCCTTGTTATGTGGCAAATCTCACGCATGCTCATGACGAGAATATCGTATGGACGGGGAAGTGGTATCACATCTTCGTACGAATGGATGAAAAGCCACTTCGCAGTTTTAATTTGAGACACCTTGATCATTCTGACCTTGCAGTTTGAAGAGCTTCCATGAACACTCATAATATCTTTACAATTTCACAAGGTAGTTTGTCTGGATTTTTAATTTGTCTTGATTCAGTGCAAGATTTTACTTATGTTACTTTACTGAATGTGATGTTTTTAGCAGGTTTTTATTTATCAGTAACCATTTATCTATAAATATGTGCATTCATTTGTAGGATACCGTCCTCTAGACCGACCTTCTGTGGGAATATTGTCTTGTTTCTTACCACCCACCCATTTATAGTTGCCTGTATTTTCATTACAGTAACAAAAATAATTTAACAGTGGCTGGACAGTGGATACCAGACAAGTACATAGTCTTTTGTAGAAGGCTTTCATTGTTGATTATATGTATGTTTACACGTTTGAACATCTTGGACAATAGTAGTGTGTGCAAATGGATGATTGTGTCGCGTAAGAGCCAGTTTTGCGTATCATGATTTTGGAAAATTTTTCAAAAGAGACAAAAAACTAATTAAATCTATTCCTTTTGTTAATATTGAACCTAAAATATGATAAACATTCGTAAAAAAATACTTTTATATTGGACAGTAATTATAAAGGGATAGATCTACCATTTTTTTAGAGAAATTAATGTTATGCGATATATGAATTTATGATGGGATGCGTAACTCAACTTACGCGAACTTGGTTTAAATGACAACATTTGTTACTTGTTTTTAACCTTTGTAATTGTCATTTTAGTATTCTTCAACCAACCAAAAGAAAATTCAGAAACAAATTTCTCCAAATAAAAGTATTATTTTTTTTTGTAAGTAAAATTTGATCCCAACAATGCCAACAATGAAACGAGCAAAAACATAAGAGAAGAAATACGATGATCTCTTTTCTGAAACAAAACTTATATTAAACGATTAGATGCCGCTTCCACTTGAAGCCTGATTCTTAACTTTCAACGTACTGCAGCACGTCTGCATATTAATATATCTTTGACATGGAATTTTGTGCACTTAAAACGTACTAGGTACCATTTGTGATTAATAAAATGAAAACATTCCAACATTCAATGCTTGCAATAAGACGGTCCTATGAAAACTTTGTCAGGGTTACCCTTCACACGATAAATATTGATTGTTACAATGAATTAACACAGAAAACATAATTTTTTATCAGTATCAGGTCGTGAACACCAAAACTGCACATTGGTCGTCACTGGTAACTGCAACCTACTGAAATGATTCATTTTTACCGTACCATCTATACTTGATGTTCAGTGATGTCGAAAGTACATGAAAGAAGGACAAGAACATCCACACAAAGATTTAGAACTTATGTAATGGTTATATTATGAGCAACAGGGTGATCCTAATACATTGTCCTATACATTTTACTCTTGATACTTTGATTTTAAAAAATTACGAAGGCCATGGCATTTTCTTCAACCTGAAGAGTGCAAAATAATAGCAGTTTGCAATAAGATCCTAAATTAATGACACATCATCATTGATCTTTCAAAATAAGGAGATCACTTTGGTCCTCAGACTTCATAAATTACAAGACAAAGTAAAAGAACGGATTATACGGAAAAATCATATTTTAATCATACGGACTCATTCAGACTGCCATTTTCGTTCAGAATTGCAAAATTCCTACAAAGAATTATAAGACAAATAGCTTGAACGTTACAAAGAATTATAAGACAAATAGCTTGAGCGTGATATAAATGGCATGGGACGTTTCAGATCCCTGGTTTCTGCAGAGTCCAGTTTCCATGGCTTTGTTCTGGCTTGTATCGATGCAACTGGCTGCAGAGGTGACCTACGAAGAAGGCTCCAAAGTCGTCATCAAAGCTGACTTTGGCTTGAATATCTCCCTTGATGTAGAGGATGACTCTGAGATCCACAACACATGGATCCCCAACAATTTTTCCTTGGCCATATGCTTTGCTGCTCACCTGTGAGTTTGTTGAAAAAAAAAGACAAATCTGCAGGAATAAATCGGACAGGCTTGGAGCCCTGAAACAGTGACATGACTAAAGCATAATCTGCAACATGACATGCCACAGCCTGCACATGACTGTGTATGGTGTCAGCTTGTTGGTGTGTGTGTCCTTTTTGTAAAAACTTTTGCGAGGCCTCTTTTATATTTCATATTTCAAGCCCCTCCAGTATTCCTCCACAATGCAACATCGATTCTGATAGTTACCACCATCAGACCAAATAATCATATTTGGTGTTGTGTGAAAGGTGTGTAGGAAGTGGTTTATGCAGTCTGAAAATGTCTGAGACCAGAGGTCAAAGCTCTGACCATGCATAACATGCTATGTCAGCTACTACGATATCGTATGCCATACAGTTGTAGTGCTGTAGCCTTCTTTTGCGATAGGCTACACTGCTGTGCAGTTGAGTTTGGGTGTTAAGAAGACTTGTTGGAGATCTACAGCCAGTGCTGTCGTGTCCTTTGTTTGACTTGGCTTTCTCAGTATCTCGGCTCATCTCATCTATCGCTTTGTTCTTCACTTCAATATGTTCTTTGTAATTGTCCTCTGACAAGTTAACCATCGTGTAACTGTAGCTTGTGTCACTTATGTCCTTCCTTCGCTTGCATATCCCATTATCAACGTCATCATGAAAGATCTCCATAAATTTCACCAAGGACACTGGCTCAGGAACTGGCTCACCAGACTAATCCTTATACAAAGTCTGTTTTGTCTGTCTTGGATCCAGGAACAGCCTCTTGTGTGAGTGAACCAAGGGAGAGATCTAGAAAATGTTCTGATGGCTTCTGCCTTCTCATCTGAAGTAGTATATGGAGCAGATCTCCAAAAATTTCTATTTGTGAGATTATGACCCCCTCTTCCAAATATCCTTGTGGCTTTTGCTTATGTAAGACTCAAATATGAAAACAAGGGTAGCCGTGGGGAAGGCTCTGCACCCAACAGAGACTGTCACTCCAGAACTGGATTGCACACACAGTCATATCAGGCGCTGTTCACAACCCTAGGAGAAACCTCACCTGGCATATCAAGCATTATCCTCCAGGATTGTGCTGACAAGGACAACAATAATGCATCACCTGGCAGGACCGAGTACTGGAATCCCATGCTGAGTCAGAGATGCCTATGCTGGGTCGGTCATGTAAGGCACATGGAAGATGGACGTATTTCCAAGGACCTACTCTATGGTCAACCTGCCACTAGTTCCAGACTCACAGGATCTTACACTCCATTCTCAGGTTTAAGGATGTGTGTCAACATGACATGAAAGTTGCAACATTGATCCTGATGCCTGGGAAACTGCTGCTGACGACCGTGACTGCTGGCATCAAATGGTGCAGAGAGGAACCGTACAAGTGGAGGAGGAAAGAACCCAACAGGCAGCAGAGAAATGAGCATGCCTCAAACAGCGAGGAGCCTCTGCTGCTTCCCAGTCGTCCTGCTTCGCCTGCACCAACTGCAAAGTGATTGTCACTCCAGAATTGGGTTGCACAGCCACACCAGGCGCTGTTCATAACCTTGGGAGAAACTTCACCTGGCACATCAAGCATTGTCCTCCGGGACTGCACCATCAATGATGATGATGAGTGTGTATGAAAGAATCAGATTTGAAACCAAGGGTGACCATGAAGGAGGCTTTACATGCATTAATTTTTGTTTGTCAAAAGTGAAATGGTATTCAAACAGATTTTAACTCTAGACCCTCTTCCTTCAATATTAGTTTGTGAATCATCTGAGTCAGATTTTTTTCCCTGAAAACTTAGAAAGTATAACATTGTCAGCTGAACAACCTGACATGATCGACTTCCAGCCTGCTCAGATGGTTGTGGGATTTGTTCCTGTTTGGTTCAACACACTTACTGGCAGAATGTGAATGTGACCTGTAATGTTTTCAGACTCATCTGATGTATTTTTTTTCACAAAAATACTCCTCTGAATAAAAACAGATCTGGACTGTTGTCATTTGTGAAATTAAATGACATTCTTTAATGAGAGCATGGCATGTCAATATGTGTATTTTCCATTTCTTCCCATTGGCCTTGATCAGTGACGGTATCGAAAATTTCTGAAGCCTGTCTGTGGACACACTAAATGTATCTTCTTACTGAATATTGTTATCACTTTGATTGCCGTCGATGCAGTGTATCTAATGAAGTATCTAAGAGTTGGTATACTTTTGGGCTACTGGAAATTTGAACATTATCAAAAGATTTGAGTTAGAAATGATTCATCAGCAAACAGATCATGGTGTTGGCAATTTTTCCTATGTTTTGCAATGCCAATTAGTTTTAATCTCTGACAAACCAGACCACGGAAATATGATTTCATTTGTTAGTCTTTCATCTATGACATATCAGTCATAGCAAAGAAACAAATCTGGCAAACGATTGTGCAAAGATATGCTTCCGATGATGATAAGTGAGATGAGCCATCCTTTTTCATCACTACTGGAACGAGGTAGACAATAATGTAGTTATGAAACAATAGTGGAAACACTGCATCATAAGTGATTTGCTTTTGTATCCGATAGTCGATTTGATTTTCGAACTGTGCAAGTCAAGATACCCAATTTTGGAACTACAAAAATAAGAGCTGTTACCGTGCAATATCAGATAGGTGTTTTGGGAAGAAGCGAAATTGAGACCTAAATCAAGTATCTCATTATAAACAAATTTGGAATCATTTTCCCAACACATGCGATCAAAATTTTTTAATTTAAACGAAAACTAATGATCTGACCAAGTAAAAATTCTATGAGAGGTGGAGTGTGATAAGCGCTTTTGGATGGTGAAATAAAAAAAATTCGCACCAAAATCATGACATGTGAAACTGGCTCTTAGGCGATGATTTATTGTATTTAGTTATACTTAGTTATCCAACCGTTCAGGGCACAATATAGTCATAATCATACTGATGTGCTGTTAAATCCCAACACAAACAAACAAACAGGTCTTTATCAAATTGAAGTTGTCATGAGCTGTGTGAAGATTGAATAGTGCTTGTTTTAAATATAAAGCTTTTCACTTGGTATAAATATTAAATATGCTTCAACAGCTTGAAGGACAACTCTGTGTCCTGCAGATGTGCATCATGTCCAGCTGAACCCTTGTATACAATAGATCTAATTATTTCTGTACAGTTTTTTTTTTCATGTGGGCACAAATGTCTCTTTTGAATTGTCATGCATTGCTATAACATGCATTAATGTTATGTGGATCGTTTTTAATAATAAAAAGTAAAGCTGGATACATAAGGATTTAGCTTTTTTTTCCTGATGATTGTGCAGGAAATGTGTTTTTTATATAAGTGCAAGCAGGTTCAGGCATTGTAACTCGGTGAGTGTTTGATCAATCTTTGTGAAAATAAGATGTATTGTAATCTAAAGGATAAGAAATATACATACAAAATTTCATTAGCCTATCTTAAAAATAAAGGGTCTGTTGCTATGGAGATATAACGCATAGCTTTGAACGCGAATTTCTCAGAAGTTTTATTTTTTTTGATAGCCTCATGCAATAACTTTAAATGTTCATAACTCTGTCAAATAACGTCATTGAGCAATGAAACTGGTGTCAAAAGATAGCTGAGAGATCACTCTTTCACAATGTATCAGTAAGTCAATATTTGCCCAAAATGTACCTTCCGGACTGAACCGTCGTGATGAGTCACATATATATTCTCCTCATTACTTATACATTTATAAACAGGACATTCCATGCATTGTTCAATTTGTTACAGGTTGAGTACCATCCACATTTGGTACAAACTGGTTTAAAGCAATTGTGTGAAAAACATAATATTCACCTGCAAGCATACTCATCACTGGGCACTTGTAGTCCTGATAATAAGGTTAGTCTGTAAATTATTGTGAACCACTTAGTTTAGAAAGATCAGTTCTATCTGGCATTTGTTTCAAATCACTTACAGCGGAAATCGGATATAAAAAGATTGCTGGGACCAGCACTATGTTCATGCTATAAACAATTCTTGTTACAATCAGAATACAATGAATTAGAGGAATAATTACAAAATTGCTATCATTGAAGCGACAGTTTTCATGAATAATCTCCCTTGACAAATTCTTTTACTTTTGCATGTTACTGCAAAGACCATAGTATTTTAATAGTAATGAGGATAAACAACATATTATTTTAGAGACGGTTACAATGTATATGAATATTAGTCATGAAAACTCATAGCACAGTAACTGGCAACATGAATATCCAAAACACAACACTGCAATTTCAAAGACCTGAGTTAAGAACCTGTAGTTGCCTAGACTTGCCCCGTATCCATCTCTCTCTCCATCATTGTTCCCAACATAACTGCTGAGAGTAGCCATGCCTAAACCCAAAGAAAGATCAAGGGTATTGCATTATCTCACCTACCTGCTTCCAATCCTTCCAATGGATCTATCCCTTTGTGCTTGATCTCTTGTCTGTGCACATTGTCATGGGGGATTGACAGATCATAATCACTACAGTAGTGTGTGGAATAGCAGTTACCGCAATGCCAATAGATTTTACTTGATCCACGGCATACAGCAACTGAATCACAGTGTGGTATCGATATTGCAAAATATCTGCAAATGGAACTAAACATATCATTATTCATCTATAGATTGGTCAGCTGGACTATGTGGTCAGTTTTTGGTAAGATATATGGTTATCTTATCTAATGTTACAAGCTGCATGTATTTATCCCATATTGGCACTCCACCTCAGCTAGTTTGGATTTTGAATAAACACCCTCTTCTCTTCCTCCAGGCCATGTTGCTGATCTCATTGTCTACCACTCATCCCCTCCCTTCCTTATGATGCACCCAGTGAACAAAGCAGATGAAATAATAGTGTCAAGAGATCATGCTCATAATGTACTTGACCCATTTGATTTATGCGCCTTGTGCAGTTTTGGAGATGCACTATTGTGATCGCCCAGCAGTACAGGCATCCTGTTAAAAGCGATTCGACTGTCATGAACAACTGCTATACAGAATGATATATTATTAATTTCAAATTAGGAGGGGATTAATGGCATTCCTGTTTTAAACGAAGCTTTCATACTATAAATGGTTCCAATTGCACATATTTTTAAAAATAAGCTGAAATTGTATTTTTTCCCTCTGAAATAAAGGTGATTAATATAACATCATAGTCGTTGCATTGGAAATTGCTTCATAAGATAAAATGACATTAAGATAGAACTGCCTGCCTCCCTCAAGTTGACAGTTCAAGTACAAATATTAATATACAGATTGACGACACAAAACAGAAATTTAATCATTAATCATAATATCAGAACAATATTTTATCCAAAAGCATGTGTCAGTAATATTTTGTATTTCAGTTGTTGACTGACCAAGCTGTGATTGATGTGGCTCATCAGGTTGTCAAATCACCAGCTCAAGTTCTTTTGCGTTGGGCAGTCCAACAGGGAATAGGTAATATTATGCATAATTATGCCCAGACAAAGAGACACAAAAGTTTATAGCTTTAAATCTTTGGTTTCTTGAAAGAAAAGCATGCTGCATGTTGCAACCCTTGTACGTGTAAAGTTGTATATGTGGTTCACGTTCATTGTATGAGGTTGAATGAGCTGATAGAAATACAGTGTTTGTTGTTGCTGTGTCCTGTGCAATAGTTCAGTTAAGTGCACAGCTGACTTACTGGGTTGTAAATAAAGAATGGATCATTCTGAATCTCCATGATAAGTTGGCCAGTGATATCTGAGAAAAAAGACTTGTAATGGTGTCAAATAATTCAGTCTTATCTCTTAAATGCTGCAAAATGCACTCAATCTTTCCTCTATTTGACATAATATTATAACAGTAAACTGCATTGTAATGTCTTATGGTTTGTCTGTAAAAAGTATTTTGCATTTGACCACAAACAAGTTTGGTGATTTAAAGCAGTCATGCTCTGCTCTCTTGTACATTATGTAAGGTACTGATAA
>JBCEWB010153472.1:0-10628 GCA_039654565.1 Peronia peronii
TAACCTTAGCCTGTTAGCGCTTTTTCTACTCCTTTAAAAACTCCCATACAACGGACAGGTCTTTGTTGAACACTAAAGAAAAATATAGGAACTTATTTGAATAAAGATACTTTATATCCTTCTTATCTGCGATTTGCCATGAGTTTGATAGGAAAACGTATGTTAAGTTGAACATTTTTTAAATGCATAGCATGTCCATCAGATCTGCGTTCAAGTAAATTTTACCAAAGAATAAAGAGCTTTAGCATGTCTTATAGGATCTAAAGTGAAAACCCAACATTCACTTGCTTTCTGTCATATTTTGTTATCGTACTCTTCCATGTTCTATTTCATGATAGATTTTTTCACTTAATTTACACTATGATTTTACGATTCAACTGTCTAAAAAAATAGTTTTTTGCAACCAATTCCTTGAAAGTTTGCGCGCTCATAACTAAGTCCTTCACATAGATTCTGTATTCACTACACTGATTAGAGAAATCTGCAAAATGCTTATTTTTCTCACTTGTATCCCGTGACCAATAGGATTTTCTCTTATTTGGCAATGGGTCATATATAAATCAGGATTATTCAGGTAGGAACAATGTTGCGCATGAATGTAACCTGAATCACGGAAAATTTTGCAGAGTGCAACTAAACTCTAAATCATCCTCAAACTTTAGCCTGCTTCCTTCTAAACCAAAGCATAACACACACTTCTTGTCGTCTCCAAGCCGAACACCAAGCATCATAACATGGGGGTTTTAATCTCTCTCTCTCTCTGGCCCATTCCATCAAAATCGACACTGGCAGCATTTAACGTCAACTCCTTTGATATGACAGAATCTCTCTGACAAACAGAAATGCATCACCCTTATATCCTATAAGCAAATGTCCCTCCTTATGAAGTATGCCAACATGAACTTATGCGACAACAAGTTCTCTAGAAACATTCCATGAGTTCGTCAGTCAAAATAAAATCAACATTACCCCAAAACAGTGAATATGCTAAAACCTTATAAGTATTACTTGGTTTTATTTTCGAGATATGAACAGCCTTTGGTCCAATTCCAGAGAGGTTGAAACTATAACTGTAGACCAATAGCATATACTAAATCCAATGCCCAGCCCCTGTTTGTTTCTGAATCAGTGTTATATCGGACAACAGCTTTACATTTTGATTGTAAATCTCTATCAGTTGATGTCCGTTCTTCACTCTTTTGCCAACTGCCACGCACTTCTCTCAGATAAAACCCGCACTTGAGAACTGACACCTTATACCATCCGGGTCTTGAGCACGCAACACTTTGAGCACACAGCCTTATATAACTAGTGTTGCCCCAAATTGTGGCAGCAATTTGCGATTACCCCACTTCTTGTCGGCAATAGCGTTCTTATCTGCTAAGAACACAAGAAAAGTACCAGGCTCATTTCTTCCTTGTAACTAGCTCTTAACATAACACAAACACAAGACTTGGGTCAAATCTCACAGTTACGGAAATCTGTATACGTGTGGAGATTTGCAGCAATTTCAAAACAAAGGGGTAAACGACGAGTGGAGAGGACAGTGAAAGAGAGAGAGAGAGAGAGAAGAGAAAAAAAAATAAAAACTTGATCAACTGGACAATGACAGCAGTTGCGAGAGGAATGAAGGCTCAAAGAAAGAACCCGATTCTGTCCAAATGACCACCATGTTACCGACAATGACCTTGACAAGGCTTCAGGCATTGCTGTACTTGTAATGCTTTCAAAGTAAGAAATAGTGGCACTGGCTGCTCTTCAAGGTCATAAAAGAAAGGTACTTCTACTTTTTCTTTGTAACGGCCAAGCGTACGAACATCTGTAGTTTCCATCAAGTTCACGCTCATTTATTTAGCTGCTTGTAAGTCTTCTTTCTACGCTTATTTTTATTTGTTCGTCTTTTAATGCATTTGTGCGATAAGACAGAAAAAGGGGCTTTGGAAATCTTTTCGGTCATGGGTCCTCCCTTTTTTCCTCAGATAGGATTTTAGATCATTAGTGGCTCCTTGAAATATGGTAGCGTAGGACCTACTTCCTAATTCTTTCACCTTCTCCGAGAAGGCTAGACACCAGGATTCGATGTCCAAAATGCTAGGAAGATCTTGGAGCCCAAACAATCCCGAATCTTAACTAATTCATCGAAATGTAGATAAACTTACTGCATGACCTCGACGTGACCATTGAAGAATTCTCCCATACCCGTGAATATAATCATTTTTATTTTTTATTTACACAGTCCATTGAAGCAAATGGGCTGTGGCTGCCCCAAATGCGCCATACAGCTTCAAATTCCGATAAGCAACGGAAACAAATAAGAAAACATGTAAACAATAACTGTGACCAACCAAGGTCATTTACAAAAAAAAAAAATTAAGAGGTATGATTTTCGAGACAAAAAACTAATGTCATGGTGAGGCTTGTTTACGGAAATATATGGTGTCATATAATATATACAAATTGAATAACATAGCTATGTCGCAAAGCCACGTTGACCCCTACACAACCACTGTGCTCTGCACCATGTATACAAAAACATTTAAGGCATTTTCTGCATAAGATGACAAAGCTGTCAGAAACAAAGATGTTTCAAATACGGCACATTGTTTTCTCACACAAGTACCAAACAGGACATCTGTCTAGCTTATTGTGTGCTTTGTACTGAGCACATGAAAAGCAACACCAAATGAAGAACATATAATATAGAAATTTAAATATCACCTAAATTAATTGTAAAATATAAAAGAAGACCAAGCTGGGAAAACTAATGTCAAAATTATTGGGAGCGGGAAGATAACATCATATTTACATAGCAAAGATGTGTAATGGAGTATATCGTGTGAACTTGAAAAGAAAACGCCACACACATAGTATATATAATAACCTAGTTATGCAAACACTGACAGGTAGTTGAGCTTATATTTTATTTTGTATTTACTCATTTCACTGAATGCATATTCCAACGTACTAGCAGATGTCCTATCTAACTGAAGTAATAAACAAATCTGAGAGTGTTTGATGAAACGAAACCGCTCCGTTTCTTTTCTTTTGTCTTCTGAAACATGTTTTTGTCTGGCAAAAAACTTCACCTGCACCAGAGGGTTGTTCAGTTGAGAAACAAGGTGCTTCCTCATCTAACTTTGACAAAAATACGAGTTAATTAGAGGTCTCATTAAAGTGAGGACAAGTATGGATTGTGAGTGTTTGCCCAAGCCATGTAACAATACAACCCTGATTCTTGCCCTAGCCAATCTTACATTGTCTCACCAACAGATAGTAAAACTGTCAGTCCAACAACTGTGATTAAATTTAGCTTTCTAGTAAGTATCAAACCCATCTATCCCATGATAGCTCTAGTTCTTTTTTAGTATGTAGCTAGGAGTGGATTGAAAACTGATGAACATGTTGTTTATAGAGTGTATAGAAATCTTGTATAATAATCATTAATTTTTAGGTCTAGACAAACCATATACATGATCAGCAACAGAACTAACATTAAAATACAATATATATTTTCTTGATCACATCATATCCTAGGCCACCCTTAAACAAATCTCAGTGGCAGCTTACAAAATAAAACTCTAGAAAATAAACAAGGAAAGCAGGAAAGCTCAGATATAACAGTCCCATAGCCAGGGCACTCAGGATATGAGAAATTAAAACTGAGGAAACAGGGAAAGGAATATAATGACTGAGTGAAACACTGAAACCAAAACCAACCTTCTCATCATCAAAGATATCCTCATCAATATCTGATCCTTCCTAGGAAGGCAGTGGAGATGTAAGCATAATGAAAATGTACTGTTATACAATCACAGTTTTGTACTGTGTTACTGTGAGAATGTTTCACTGATAAACTTTCTTACCAGTGTAAGAGTCTACTATTTGAGTGCATGAATGTGAAAATTTTCTACTGATAAACAGAACTATAATTCTACAAAATGCTTTATTTGGATGTGTGACTGTGAATATTTTGCATGACAATGATAAATAGAGTTATGAAAATACAAATTGATTTGTTGAGCTGTGTGATTGTGAATATTTCACACAAAAAAACATGATTGCAATTAGACAGATTGGCTGAATGTTTGGAGATTTTTTTTCACTAGTTTCATAAATAGCGACAACTGATAAATCTTTGGGTTTATCAAATATAAATCTTAGAAAAATTGCAATAAAAAAGAACAAAGTGACCGGAAACAATAAAGTAAAGCCCCTAAATACTGCTATGACTACATATGAGATGCGACACGATGAAATCAGGCTCTCATCAAATTTTGAGCAAGAAGATTATTCATTTCCCTTTCAGTGTGTGAATATATGATTGTTCTTTCTTAACTAGAAGTTGAGATATTGGCAATTAAAGACGACAGGGCTGATTTATTGCTGCAGCTGAATTTAGTGAGAAAATGGCTGATCACTTTTGTAAATCCTTATTTACCCTTATTAAGCCATGCCACTAAATTACAATCTTTGGGCTTTTACTCAATCTCTTTCAACAAACTGAACTCTGAAATGCATTTTTAGATTGATATAGAAGGGTCCTGTGAAGAAAAAAAATAATGTTAAAAATTCATTCACAGTTGAAAAACACACGATTTCTCTGGTCGGCTCAGTTTGACGAGCGCCTGATTTCACTGTGTCGCGTCTCATATGACTATGAAATTGATTTAAGGCAACTGCTAAGTAGCTACAAAGCTGACAGTATTCCTACATTATTCACAGTTATCTAGTAGTTAAGACATATCTTCAATAATTTATTGTTCAGTCTTTGGTGGATTAAATACATAATTATTAATCTAAAAAGCACATGCCTATCATGAAGTGAGACAGAGTAAAAATGCTTGTTCACATATACAAATAGCTCATGACCTTTCATCATAGATTTGGAGAGAAAAGCACTATGCAATATACATAATTCCATCATGGTGTGTTTGGAATGTGCTTGGGTACAATCAGAAAAAGAGAATAATGTAAAGATATGCTATGAGAAAAACTGGAAAGAAAGGAAAGTAATTTGTACATGTTATATCTATAGCTATTTCATATAAACTGATGAGAAGGACTGCCATCATGTATATGATGAATTTTCTTCCATTAATATGGATATAATCTACCCAGATAACCTGTGAAATGCAAGAATGTGACCTGACTGATAAGTTTAATTTCCTGGCTATATATGTCCTATCAGACAAACTGTGGATGAATCTCTCCTTTAACATAATACTGTTTTTGTTAATTATACTATAATTTCATCAACCTGAGTTATGGATAAACACATAATTTAGGAAAAGCAGAATGTCTTTCCTATCCTTTCATAAATGTCACAGATATCAAATGCCACATAAAGAATTAAACATCTGATACAATTATGTCAACATGATCTTTTTTACTGGTTATTATTTCTTAATCTATCACAACAAGAGAATGTTGCTTGTCATCCAATGAACGTGCTAAGTGACAAAGAATGACAGAAGTCAGTCTACAAGAACTTTCAGTAAGTGCACCAAATTAATATTATCCCAGAACTAAAGAGAATCTCTTTCAGTTGGTATGATACTAATCTATCACTTTATGGTAGTCAACACTTTTTTTCAACATATTATTATCTTTTTTTTTTCCTCTGAATTTAAAAGAATTTTTTAGTATTTAAAAACTGCTCAAGCATCTAGATTATAAAGTTTTTAAAAAATGTATGATTCAGGAAAATTCAGTATTTTTGCCATAGCAGAACAAAAGAAAAATTGAAACAAAAAAAGTAAGAGGGCTATAATATCTCTGCTTTTTCAGTATCTGGCGGAAAAAAAGAAAATATTTTTAAAAATCATAGAGATGGTAGCTAAGCAAAAAATATCTTTGCTCTCTGTAACTTATTCATTTAGATGAAATGAGCTTAAATTCTCTAAGTCAATCTGAAGCAAACTGACTAAGGATTTGATGTGGGAACAGAACAAAAAGTTTGTCACACTTGCTTACCTTTGATCCTTTCTTGGCTACTTCATCTCCTAGCGACACATCAGGGGAGTCGGCCCAGGAATCCGAGCCCCCAGCACCTGATGCCTTGCTAATAGTCTCGTTGTCTGAATCATCACCTGGGCAGGTAAAAAACAAACTCTTGTCATCACATGACAAAACTAAATGAAGAGTATTTGAATTTGGGGTCAGTATAGGATTTTAATATTTGATATGTGGTGTATGAAAACCTGAACACTTCAGGAATTTGTGTCTCATCAACTGTGAATAGAATTTCTTTCTGAGGACAAATAAAATTTATCTCATCTTATCTTATCTTCTACTCCACTGGATTTTCTAGCTCCAGTTATTTAAATAAAACCTTTTAACTTCCTGCTGTGATAGCTGTCCTGACTATGGATTTTACAATTCAGAATGCTGAGGCTCTAATATCAATGGCTGGAAAATTCCATTCATAGTTTATAACTAACTTTATGAAAATACGATTGCAAACATTAAAGTCCATATCCAAGTATACAGTGTTCTAGCATTCCTAATAAGTTATGAATGTAAGGGTTTTTGTCTTGTTTTCACTTCTGTATGCTTTCTTTTTTTTGTTTGTTGTCTTTTCTTTTTCTCAATAATTGAATTTTATGAGCATGACAGAGATTGAGTCTTCAGGAATAGCCACATCCCATTAAATTTTATGATATCTTTATGAAAACTGGGTACTGAGTTATATAAGAGTATACATAATTTTTGATTATGAGTATTTCATCTACCTGTAACATCAGTGCACAGGAATATGAAAACACTGTTGGGTGTGTGGACTTATTTGAAATTTTTCCAATATATTTTGTCTTCTCTTTTTTTTTGTTAGAAGGTCTATATTTCCATTGTTTCTTCCATGAACAAAGTCACCAGATGTGTTTTTCTAAATATTATTTTAAGGTCCAAACAGAAAATTATGTAAGCCATGCTTCACAAGATGACAGCTCTTATAAAGACTGTTTTTCAAGGCAAGAAGACTGAAGCAAAAAAAAAACAAAAACAAACCCACCAACTTCTCTTACTCTCATTGATAACATCCTGAGCCTCATGGAATGAGAATCCATGAAGTCAGAAGAGCTAATGAGATATGAACAAAGATATGAGGGTAATGCAGACAAATGATAGGCAATAGTTCAAATGATGATACGTCATCCATGCCAAGATCAGATTTGAGTAACCTTCTTTATTTGCAATGAGCTACTTCAGTCTGAAACAACCATTTGCTGCACATACACTTGCTCTGAATCTCTTAGTACTGATACGGCAATAATCAGCGCTTCATTTGTTTTAGCATTGTGAATTGTCATGTGAGAGAGATACTCAGCATTTTTGTTTACACTGAGGATCACTCTATACTGCTATGGGTCACTCTTGTGACACAAACAGATCACAAAGAAAGATGGAATACCATTTCATATAGTTGAATTGAAAGATTCCATATTATGTTTCAATGTCTACAATCTAATACAACTAACATATGACCAAATTCTGGCCCAAACAACATCCAGAACAAGACCATTGTCTGCTGTAGAGGATGGTGAACATAGATCACTTACCTCCACCATCGGTGACAGGCATACCAATCGAATCCTTGTCTCTTGGAGTGTTGAGCACACTGGGGGCTTGTGATGTTGAGCGTGGGGTGGAGGCAGGCGTCGTTCGTGACAACTTAACATTGTGGTCTGAGATTAGTTGACTGCAAGCATGATGACCCTGGATGACTGCGCAGTCATCCGCTGACCAGCCTGGAATAGACAAGGAACAGGGACCTGTATGACAGACTGACTCAGTGCAAATCATTTGATGATCTAAAAAATGTGTCACACACTTAACAAGGGCAAAAGAACAAGACTATTAAAAGAATAATAAAAAAAAGCAAACAAAGAAAAAAATCAACAAGATTTTGAGTGATGCCCTTAGCTGGACTCTGACCAGCCCATACAGTATATAACCTACTAAACAAGATATAGCTGATAGGAAGAATTATACTGAGTACAACACAAAACATTGAAAGTGAGGAAATGAAATTTGAAATAAACAGAGCAAGCTGAGACAAACAGCAATATTCTGTACCATCATCTCTATTTTTGCTGCTTTTTTTCTTTTTCTTGTCTCAGAAAGACAGAATATATAGCTTTGTCATTTCTGCCTTAAATTCCAGAATCCTGAAATTCTTAACCCTTATGATTTTCTACTAAAACTGATAAAAACTTGTAAAAACTCCCAAATATAAATCCTATTCATGACATAACAAACTATTATGTCCGGACAAGATCTTTCTCCTCAGCAGCACTGAGCTGCAAATTGGAATTGCATTCTCACAGTCTTTCTCCTCTTCACTCTGTTTAAGTGATTAATACATCAAAGTAAGGTGTATTTGCAAAGACCTAGTGTCAGACATCCTTTAGAACAAAATTTGGTTGTCATTTGTCTAGATTTTCCAGAGTGATTAGATGTTTATTACCTTTTCAAAAGAATCTGATTTAATGGTCAACAAAGAATGAACCCACTGGCATGGATTGTTTAAGAACCTCTGAATGAATAAAGATGGGGGAATGGAGGGATATGATTGCTAATGTCCGTCACAGACTTGGCACTTGAATAAAAACACAAAGCTCTCTTGTGTTTGTAAAATATAATTGTCCTAGATAAGTCCATAGCAGAGTGATGATGACAGGTTACCTTTGGAGTCTTTGTGGACAGTGTCTGCATTGAACTCCAGCAGTAGCTTGACTAAACTGATGGTACCTTCCTGGCAGGCATACATCAGTGGAGTTCTAGTAAAGTCACAAAAACACAAGTTTTATCAAATTATTGCCATGACATTAACCAAATATTTAATAAACTGAAAATGATATTTTTTCAATGTCAAATACAGCTGATTTGATGACTTTTCTGTGATTGCTTGACAAGCAAAGTGGCAATACAATGACAAACTGGAGCTATTTGATTGATAGTGTAGATTTTGTTTTTATGATGACTTCATAAATACCAATGTTGTTTGCTGAAAAAGATGCAGTTTAACTTTCACAGCCACAATGGGTAAAAATGAAAACAAAAACACACAGTCATACTTTTCTGATACATCTGATCTTACTCTCTTTTTTCCTTCTTGTGCCACTGTTTTATTTTTAAAAAATTAAACCAATAAAAAAAAAGTATGAATACGAATATGAAGCTAATGCTTTGAGGTCTTCCATTAGAATAGAATCAAAGAGGTTTGAAAATTGCCATCTCTCATGAAATCTTCCATGATTCAAATGAAATTGAGGGTTTGAACTAATCCTCCCACCTTAAGTTTGTGTCCTCCACATTCACATCGGCTCTTTCCTTCAACAGGAGACGACATACATCTTCTTGTTTGTTCCTCACAGCTAAGTGCAGAGGGGAAAGTCCCTCCTGTGGGACAACATTTGAACAGTAAAACATTAATGCTTCATTAATATGTATCGGGCAACATCTGAAATACAACTTAACAAATGTCACCACAAAGAGAATGATCATAAAAGCATACAAATCCCTGAGGCTAACGTCTTCTATAACAGAAAAATAATGATTGACAGTAACACAGACAAGAAAGATTGCCAATTTCAAAAAATGCCTGTAGCAAAGTGCTGGACAATTTGTGTTTGAGGAGAAAAAGGGGAAGGGTGGAGAGGATGAGGGCGGTAAGCAAAATGAGGGTGGGGGGAGGGGGAAGGGAGGTGAAAAAACAACTGTGATTGGGTTGGGATTCATGTGGAGATGTCTGAATGACTTGAAAAACATTTAGAAAAGATTCGTCTGCTACTGATAGTGAAACTATTCTGCAGTTGTCTCCCTTACACCACCAGTACTATCTCCGTGGACGGCAGTACTTTGTGTGAAATGGAAAAGGCTGGGGTGAGGCTACGACAGTTTAGACACATTTTCTTCTTATGAGGACCACTCAAAAAAGCTTGTAATTTTTTCTTTTCTTCTTCTTCTTTTTTTTTTTTTGGTCACTTTCACTTGTTTCAGCCTTGGGGTTTTCAACAATGCATACCATGATACCCTTAGCGAAATACAAGGTAATCTGGAAAAAAAAAAAAAAAAGCTTAAGATATTTGTCCTGGAATATGTTATACGGGAATTGGGCCGATGCTGACACCCCTACTACCCTGGTCTTACCTTGTTCTTGGCATTGATGGCTGCCCCGCTCTTGATAAGCATATGGATGATGTTGAGGTTGGCTCCGTCCACTGCAAGATGTAGGGGAGTGTAGCCCTGCGAATCCACGGTGTCGATGTCCACCTTGTAGTCCAAGAGCAAGGCCACACATCCTTCCTGCTGGAACTCGACAGCCTGTAGAGGTCATGAAATATGGTATGACTTGGTGGCATGACAGGTCAACTTGATGTGGCACTTGACATTGTTTATTGTTAGTCAACAAAAGCACATGCCGTATGTCAGGTCAAATACAGCTTGAGCCATCTATTCTATACAATTACAGGAATAAATAGTTGGATGATGGATGGATGGACAGTAACATATAGCTGGTTGGAAGGAGAAGCGCATGGGCAGAAAAGATGAAGATAGCTAGCTAGCTAGCTAGCTAGCTAGATAGATAGATAGATAGATAGATAGATAGATAGATAGATAGATAGATA
>JBCEWB010153482.1:0-10628 GCA_039654565.1 Peronia peronii
ACATACATACATACATACATACATACATACATACATACATACATACATACATACATACATACATACATACATAGAATATAGACAGATGGATAAACTTATAGACGGCTAGGCGGATAGATAATCCTTAAGCAGGGCTAGATAAGACGGAAGATAGATACATCCCATATAGGGAAGTATGTACCGAAGAAGGTATGCGAGGTATGTAGGAAGGTAGGTAGAAAGGTAGGTATGTAGATCGGTAGGTAGGTAGGCAGTTAGATAGTATGAAGATAGGTAGGTAAATGGATAGATAAGTAAGTTGGTAGGTAGGTCGGTAGGTAGGTAGGTCGACAGGCAGGTAGGTAGGTAGATAGATAGGTAGGTAGGTGGGTAGATAGGTAGGTAGGTACATGTAAGAGACCGAGTGGCATCTTTGCTAAATCGGTCAATCCTCACGTATAGATACATACATCAAGATCTTTCAAGACCTCAAAATACTTTCAAGATCTCATCCGACCATTTGTAACTCAGTATAAAATAATACGTTTTGCCAAAAGACTGAAATAAACAAAATAATGCGTCTTGCCGAAAAGATCGAATTCTGGACATCTTGCCATCTAACAATGTAATTCTTATGCTGTATTGTATGTCAGCGATTCTGAAACGAGATTGTTTATATGGCATATTAATGGTCACTAGTGAAAATCTAAACGTGGCCATTTCATTACACAATGAATTCAAATTTCATTGATGTCTATTAAGTTGAGCTTCGGGTTCATCGTGTTTCACTCATCACGATGGGCTGTCGTCGGTCTCGATTCATGTGCGATTATCTGTCCGAACAAAGTCCTGAAAACTTCCATAGTATAAGAAAGTTGCAAGTGGAAAGGATGACAGGATGTGCCATCTGTTCAAAATAATAGGATATGGAGATTTGTTTTGTTTTCCTTCTGAAACTATATGAATTTAAAAAAGATTAATTTATAAGTCCCATTTTGCTGTTTCGCCATGGATCGGAGCTAGGTCCAAATCTCTAGATCTTACAACACTGCTATAGTGTAGTATATTTTGGACGACATGCAGTACTGAGTAAAAAAAATGTGTTGTGACTTTTTCTGCACAAGCAAGTGTCCTTATATATGGTTCTAGCTTTATGCCAAGAAAACCTATTTTTTGAAATAGGATTGTATCATATCTGGAACAGTGGGCTTTGGAGATTTATGAGATCACGAGACTTCCTAGAAAAATTATACCTCATAAACTGGGAAACACTGTTTGGACCATCTTTCTCCTTAATTGAGCAGATCGATACATTCTTATTTAGCGTCAAGTGCTGCTTTAATATTTCATCAATTTCATAGTACCTGCAGGAATCAGCCTCTGGCTACTCCCCTGGCCTCTCTGTGGACGGCCTCTTTACTTTCATACGGTCCATGGATCCCAAATGGAACTGTATTCTATTATTAAAATGGCCATAGAGTTTTGGCCTTTAGTTTTTGGGTTTTTTTTTTTCCTGTTCTTTGTTTCTAAATTCTAAGATACACTAGATACAGTTCGCCATAACCCGCTTGCCCATTTGGGGTGGGCAAGAGAGTGGAAATAGCCAAAGCCAATTATGATTAATTCAAAATGGGACAGGTCCCTGGAACAACGTACCACCATGTCTTTGTGCCTGGGGATCTCGGGCCCAACCGGGCAAAACATTATTTTAAATGCCACTGAATTGTATTGCATAAGCGGATGAATTATGGATTATTTACGAGAAAGAAAAAGTCGTTGGCGACAGAAATGTTGTTTGAGTGTTCTATGTTCAAGCATTTGACTTTATTATTTTATTCCGATATAAATAAGAAAAAAGGCAAGCAACTGACAATAAAGAGTGGCAAGTCGGTGTAAATATTTACGAACAAAATACAGAATTTATCCATTCAGCAGGGTGTGGAGAGAGATTTCAATCATTTATAAAACCCGCGTGTTGACGCAAATTACAATGCAACTTCTGTAAATGTCGAAATATTCCTGAGAATGTTAATTACTATAGCTCATGTCATTCGAAAAGGACAGCGTGAGGCAAATATTATTATTTCTCATCACCATCCTGTGTCATCTCTTTCGAGGTCGACTTGAAATGACTTGCCATTTCTCTCTATCCTCTACTATCTTCCTCCAAAGATAGATCCGTCCAGTCCTTGATGTCATCCGTCCACATTCTTCGCTGTCTTCCTCTCGCTCGTTTTCCCTCGATCTTCCTTTCCAGTATATTCTTACAGATGGTGTCGTGTCGTTTGATGTGAGCAAAATATTGTAATTTTCTTTTTTAAACTGTTGTCAGTAGTGTAGGTTTGACTTTTAGCATAGTACAAACATCCTTGTTGGTCTTTCTCTCTGTCCAACTAATCCCTCCCCTACGTCTGAATGTACACATCTCAAAGGCCTCTATTTTATTCTCCAGATTTTCTTTTCGAGTCCAAGTCTCTGACCCATACAACCATACCAATATAGCACTTCACAAGTCTCATCTCAACTAGAGGGAGATATATTTAGATGTTAACACTGACTTTATGGATGTGAAACGCGATTTTACTATTTGCTTTGCTTTGCTTTGCTTTTAGATTTCGACCCCTTTTGGCTTGCCTGCAGGCTGCGTCATATCGAGATAATCATCTTTGGCGTTTTTGCATGTTAGACATTTGCATTTTTGGCCGTTGTACTCTCCGCCTCCTGCCCGCTCAGCGCTCGTTCCATCCTCGGATACGTACTAAGCAGTGCTTCATCGAGACTCCACAACGGTTGCCTAAGACGTGGAATGAGCTATGGGAGACCGTCGCTTCAGTCTCCTCTCCTTCCGTCTCATGTATTTTTATTTTTGCAGCTGGGCCTCGCCCGTACTGCTGTTTCGTCCGGACTACCTTCCGTTGAAGTGCTGCCCCGGTATTACCGTGGAGCGCCAAACTCATTCCTGGTGCCGTGCACCCCTTGTCCTGCACAGACAGAGGACTCACGGGATCTCCCAGTCCTATGGTCCGTTGGCATTTCCCGCACTCGGTGGAGGGATTGCCTACTTTGTCCCTCATCGAGGCCAGCGGAGGCGGCAAGGGTTGCCGCCTTTCAACTGTTTCCTGTCCGGACTGTCAAATTCGGTGTTTTTACCGAGTTTTTCGGTACAGCTTCAGCCCGACGTCAGTTTGGGATACGTTCATGCTACGTATCTCCTGACCAGCTTCTTCAGTGCCTTTAGTGCATCGTGTCGAAACGGTCTCCAACGTAAGGGGCTTGCCAGCGTTCCTCACGTACTGGACCAGATCTCTGCGCTGGTCCTTGAGCCTTAGGCACCGGAGCATGTAGTGGCTGATGTCGTTCGTGTCTCCACATGCGTCACAGGCGGCGGGTTTCCCGTGGTTGGTGAACTTATGGGGTCCGTTCCCCATTGTCAATCTCAGCAGGTGGTTGTTCACAGGTACCTTATATTCCATATCGGGCTTTGTGCCCGCTGTTCTGAACATAGCCAACGGTGCTGTGACAGCTCTTTTCCCCTTCCACTGATCGACCTACCGGGTTCGAACATTATGTCATATGATACTTTTGACTTCGCTGTGACCTAAGTCAGTCTCCACCTTATTGGCACTCGCCAGACCTCGCTTTGCGGCTAGGTCGGTTGAGTCATTTCCCTTGATCCCCACGTGAGCCGGTATCCATATCATTCCCACCCGACACCGGAGTGCCTCCAAGCAAACATGAAGGATCTCTTCCCATATGTCCGGCATGCTGCTTCTTATGGTTTTTAGGCTGGAGAGCGAGTCTGATAGGACCAGCACCCTGTGGGGAGGGTTCCGCGGTGAAGCCGACGTGTTTCTCGGTAGGGACAGACTGATCTCTTGGCCCCAATCAGGAATGGTTACTCCCAGTCCCGTCTATCTGTCTCATCTTTGGACCCATCTGTGCACGCCCCCAGCGAGTTGCCTTGTACCTCATCGAGATACTCTACAACTGATTGCCTGGATACCTCCAGATTGGTATCCTTGCCGCACCTGGCTGTAAGACAGATGTCTACCTCCGATGCAACGGCTTCCCATGGTGGAAATATAGCTCTGTGTGGATGACCGCATGGTCCAGACAACAGCATACCTCGCTTAGCGTTATCTGAGACGCCAGGTATGCTTATCTCAAGCGCCATAAGAGTTGGGTGTGCGGATTCCCCAATGCATTTTGCCCAGTAACTCAGTCGGAGCTGGGACCTCCGTAGCTCGAGCGGATGCACGCCTAGTTCTACTTCGAGCATATCCACCGTGAAGGCGCGGGGCCCCTGCAAACGTTCGAAGGGCTATGTTCTGGGCAACGTCCAGTCTTTTTAGCGTTGATTCATTTGCCGAGCCGTACACCATGCTGGCATAGTCAAGTTTCCCGCCTATACATGGTGTGTACACCTGACGCATCATTTGGTGTTGGCACCCCAGACATGCCCTTTGATTGCTCTCAGCAGGTTCAGCGAATTCCTCGTCCGCTCCCTCAAGTCTGCCACATGTGCGTTCCATGTTAGGTGCCGATCGAGTGTCAGCCCTAGGAACTTCACAGTGGGGACGGCCTGGATGGCCTTACCGTTCAAACTGAGTTCTGCAGAGCCCTTGCCACAGAGGACCATACACACGGTCTTATCTTTGTTCAGCCGGAATCTCCATTGGGTCATCCATCCTGAGACCGAGCCTAACTGGGTCTGCAACTCCTGGCAGCATTTATGGAGCCGCTCTCTTTTTTTTTTTTTTTTTACTATTCCAATAGTAAAATTCCAGTAGATTTTGCTATTCCAATACGTGTTCTTTTTTCTCCACAACTTTTTCCATCTTCTGTAGTCTGCTGGCCTAAGTATATACATTTTGTCACCTGTTCTAGTTCTCTACCATCAATCTCTATGTTTGCCTTCATTCCTATCATATTTCTATATCTATTCAAATACTGAAACTCACCACTGCTTGAAACTAAAGTGAGAGACAAAGTTCCAGAGCCCTGTGTTTAAACATACGATTTTACATTAAAACGACTTTTAGCAATGTCCATCTCAAGCATAGACAATAAAGAGAGCATTCTTGACAATGTCTTTCAATATTAAATAGTCTTTTTGGTAGACATACTTTTATCAGCAGTACATATTCAGTGATAGCTCAAGAAAACTATTCATTCAAGTAAAACCAGTCAATATTTAGTATCTAAATAAATGTGAATGTTTTTGAAAGACAAATTATACTTGAGCATGAATGCATTTTAAGTATTAAGCCTGGCGCTTAACGTGCAGATGCTGCATTTGCCCAGGTGTCTAAACTCTAAATCTAGGATAAGATAAAACATGATAAGATGAGATAAGATAAGATATACTTTGTCCGCAAAGGAAGTTCCACAACTGACGACACACAGCATATACTATAATTATATGCCTGTTTTGAAAATGAGCACTGTAAGAACGCAGTTTATTAACATTAATATTGTTTGCTGTTATTATAATTGCAGTTATCGTTATTATTTTTATTATTATATTGTCATGTTATTATTACTATTGTTATTATTATCTTAAATCGACAAATAATATAACGGAAGTAACTGGCATTAGACGTTGCGGGTGCTGAGAAACGCTAACTCCTCTGCTGGGAGAACGATTAAAACTTCAGTTTACTACTGTAAGAAACAATATCGCACTCTACGCTAGAACTAATTTGGTAAAATATTTGTGGTATCGTAACTTGACAAAAATGGACGGGAGATTAGCTTTGATGGCACAGGGCTAGCTTATGTGATGATAGTGAATGCGATGATGATGATGGTTGCCGTGCGTGTATTTGGAGTCGCTAATATTTTCAGCAATTATAACACATTTGTTCTCTAGTCTGTCACTTATTTATGCTAATGTATTGAATTGATTATCTGGTGGTATTTTATGTCTTGGAATTCAAGACATTTATATGACGATGATGATGAATTTTTTTCACCCTGAAGATGAACAAACTAGGCTGGAAATTTGGAAGTTCATTTATTTTCTTCATATTTAAAAGGCCTTTATATTAAAATTTTCAGTACGGTTTGACAATCTAATCTTCTCAGGCACTCCAGCAAAACAGTGATGATGATGGTAAGATGGTGCAATCGTCTTTGAATTGCAATAATTGTTTCTCCTAGGCTACATAATTACAAACTTAGCGTGCAAAGCCCCAGGTCAGCTCACGGAAGAAAATGCAATGATTTTTATTAATGCGTTGAAGGCCCAGGACAGCCAGGGCTCGGTGATGGAATCAGTTGCGTCATGAGATGCGATCACATTCTGTTGTTCGCACTGACATCACTACTGGAATGAAGGTATTGCACATTTATGCGATACGTTCTCCCTTGTAATGTCAAAATAGCGACATCGATGTCACTTAGTGTCACGATTGTGGTACACCTATTCTCTACTTACTATGGATTTTTCCTCAACGCGGTTTACATGATATGTTCACATTCAGAGTATGTAGCCGTCTTTGTTTTTGTGCTTATATGAAATGCTTAAACTCACACATCATGTTTTTTTTTTTTTTTTTTTGACTTTTCACAACGACGCTGCCTCACTTTTGGCCATTGTTTCAACACATTGTTTTTGTAACATTTTGGTCCCATCATTGTGATTGAAAATATGGCGAGAGATTGTTTTTTGCAGAACGGGATCTAGAAATCAGCCTTCGGTGATAAAACCTCTTTGAAATAAGTCATCGATGGCTTCCAGATCATGAAATTCTGTAAATGTTTGTTGTTGTTTTTTTTTATGAAGAAAGCGAATGTGGTCTCGTGTCTCATGTGATTTACATGGGCCTAGTACAGTTACAATAGACCGGCTGTCAGCTGCATGTATAACTGGAAAAAGAAGGGATTTTGTTTAGATCTGTTTAAAGATAATGTGTTGTCAGATAAAATTACTTCGTGCATACCTTGTCTGTGAAAAATAAGGCCGTGGCCACAGTGCATCTGTGTCTGTGTTTAACTCTGCACTGCAGCCGCATATAGTCCATAGGCCAAACTCATTTCATTACCGCGGGCTGCAGGACGTCTGGGTCTGACCACGTGGCCAGCAGCTGGCGTGTCAGCTAGCGTTTTCTGTTATACCCGCCTGCGCTATTTTGCGTCTTGCAAGCTCACAACATGACGATATGCGGCTGCAGTGCGAGAGGTAGACACAGACACAGATGAAGTGTGGCCACGGCCTAAGGAAGCGCCACTTGTATTACCCTGTCTTCTGCCTTTTTTTCTCTCTCCCTCTCTTTCTTGTCAACAACATTATTATTCTTTGCATCCATTGCATAATACAATGCAATACTTTATTACCGTTCACTGCTGCTTCCCTTTAGGCTACATTTCTATTGATGCCATACGTGACACAGTATTAATATATTCTCTGCGATGAAGTAATAAAGAAAAATATTGAAATGTTGCATTTTGTGAGATTTCATTATCGTCACAAAAATCGTCCTCAGACAATTTAAAGGCATAAGGTTATCGAACGAATGGGTTCACTAAATGGACTCTTTGACCTAACAACTTGTTCAAAAGACCATAGATGATTAGATAGAACACGGGCAATAATTGAGCGTACATAATTAAAGACTGTCCTTGTTCTTTCAAACCGCTGGTTATCTCCCATTCATAAATGCGGATAGCTGTGCTAGGACATAAATATTCAGATCGCCTGGGTGGGCTGGCTGGCCTGTATAGTCGTCATGACGACTGCCAAATTTGGACCAAACTGAGCTCAGGCAAAAACTGAATACTTTGAGTCTTTTACATCATTGTTCTTGAAGGATTGTTTTCAACGTTGAATTTCAAAATTTTAAGCATGCACTTTTTGCAATAAAACATTGAATTTGTGATGTTAATAAGAATATACTAATATGTTTTTTTTTCTCTGTTTCACTCAAAATAGCCAAAAATGTCCTGGGCAATTGTGTTAATATTATGATCATGATGTTGTTGAGCCCTTAGGTTAGAATGAAATCACATAACTCCTCTCATGCACAGCGATATTTCCGCCCCTATGGAAGACCTAAATGTAAGACTTGCTTGCACTCGTGACTATTTTCAATCACCTGGTTGTTGTTGTTGTTCGTCCTTCGTTGTTGAAGATGACCACGACATCAAACTAGTTAGGGGCTGAGCTGACTTGATGGGTCCGGAGGTGACTGGTGAGGCCAATCCGGGTGAGGAAGCCCCTCCCTCAGGTCGGACAGAATTGGGTAGGGGCCGTGCTGCTGGCTCTAGCTCTGGCCTTGCGTGCTGCTCGTTTCTTCTCTGCTTGAGAGGACCTGCGCTCTTCTGCTGTGGTGGCACCTTTGCTGATGAGATGGCGCCAGGAGGGTCTGTCGGAGGTCAGTGTCTCTCAGGAATCTGTACTGATGTTGAAGTCCTTGAGGGAGACCTTCAAACTGTCTTTGAAACGTTTTCTTTGCCCTCCGTTTGTGCGTTTGCCCTGGCGTAGTTCTCCGTAGAGGAGCTGCGTTGGGATGCGGTCGTCAGACATGCGGGAGACGTGGCCTGCCCATCTCAGTTGAGCCTTGCGCATGGTGGTGTAATGCTGGGGAGGTTTGCCTGCTTCAGGATCTCTGTGTCAGGGACTTTGTCCTGCCAACGGATGTGGAGGAGGTTTCTGAGGCATCTGAGGTGGATGTGATTAACGTGTCTTTCATGTCTTCTGTAGGTGGTCCAGGCTTCACAACTGTAGAGCAGGGTAGTGAGGACTACAGCCCTGTACACTTTCAGTTTCATCTGGAGGCTGATCCCTCGTCTCTCCCACACTTTCTCCCTCAGTCTCCCGAAGGCACTGCTTGCTTTTGAGATTCTAGCGCTGATCTCTGAGTCGATATTGGCATTGCGGGAGAGGGTGCTGCCCAAGTAGGTAAAAGTCTCTACTGCCTGGAGGGTCTGACCGTTCACTGAGATTTGCAGCTCGTCGTATTGGTTGCCTGGAGCTGGCTGGAACACCACCTCAGTTTTCTTGGTGATAATGGTGAGGCTGAAGTTGTTGCAGGCTGTGGAAAAGCTGTCCATCTCCGCCTGCATTTCATGCTCATCATCGGCGTTGAGGACGCAGTCATCAGCGAAGAGAAAATCTCTGAGAACGGTCTCCTTCACTTTCGTGACGGCTTGCAGTCTCCTCAGGTTGAACAGCCCTCCTGAACCTGATCTTGATACCGGACTCGAAGGCTCTGAAGGCGTCTGTCAGCATAGCCAAGGACATCATGCTGAACAGCGTAGGGGCCAGGACACAACCTTGTTTGACTCCGTTGGTCACTGGGAAGGCATCAGAAGCTTCACTGTCGTCCAAGACTCTGACCATCATGCCATCATGGAATTGGCGGACTATTGCGATGAACGTGCTTGGGCAGCCGAACTTTTCCATCACCTAGTAGATCTAATATGAAACACATTATGTGATCTTGTCTTGTCAGTTCTTGAGCACAAATAGAATAGGCACTTGTGTTACGCCATTGATGTTTTAAAACCCTAATTTAGCGTTAGTATTACATATATTTATTTAATTTCAGAAAAAAGCTGTAAAGGACGAGATATCTGATTTCTTCACAAATACCAGTTTCACAGCGCTGTCCCAGATCTACAAGGCTCATAGCATTGGAACTCGCCTTCTGTGGCTGGTTGCTGTGCTCGGCATGTTCACCTGGCTGGCTGTCCAGTGTTACTGGCTCTTGGATAAATACTTTTCCTATCCAGTCGAAGTAAGTGTGGATATTGTTCTATTAAGACGATTTACGTTCAGACAAAATAAGAGGAGGTCAGAATCAAAATAGCCTAAGTGCCAAGTAGGCGGGAAATGAGATGAGCTTCCCGTAGAAAAATAGAGACAAAGACGCTGCTTGTCAGCAAAATACGAGACAACCAAACACACCTAAAACTAAAAATGAATGGGCGAAAAGCAGTGAGAAAAACAAAACTGCCTAACTCCATCGCTTGAGAAAAAAAGACTATCCTAAAAGTTATCCAGTTGTGGGGCAGAGAAGAAGACAAGTCGCTGCCTTTCAGCCAATCAGCGGTCAATTGCTTCAACTCACTGTCACCAACAATGGTGGTCGTAATTAGTGTCAAACTTGAGAATAGCTTTTCTGAAATTGGAAATAGAGCTAACAAAACACCCAAGACTGGAAATGAAGCTATGAGAAAAATGATTGAAAGCATATGCCTTTATATATGTCTTAAAATGTTACTGAATGTTGTTTAAAAACTGTTTTAAGGAGGCATCTCCACGCTCGATTCGGCTTGACACTTTCAAAGCATCTTATAGTTCTCAATAGGTCTTGAAAAATGCACGTATCAGCTATAGAAAGTCATTTATTTTCTGACTGCTATTTAAAAGCTCTCTATAAATGAAACTGCCACCTCACAAAAGTCATGCTACGAGTGCTGATGAACAGAATGAGGAATAAAATCCTAACTGAGATATTTGAAACCCAGTTTGGATTTAGGGCAGATAAAGGTACCAGAAATGCCATCTTTGCCCTGAAGACCCTCATGGAAAGGGCAATTGAGGTCCAAAAGGACTTGTACCTCTGCTTCATTGACTACTCTAAGGCATTTGACAAAGTAAGACACTCCGATCTGTTCGACATTCTACTAAGACTTAACTGTGA